>OU342746.1:285055887-285213544 GCA_910589775.1 Avena eriantha | reverse complement strand
TGTTCTTTTCATGAACCACACCCAGTGTCATTGGATGTGTTCTCTTCTCACAAACCACATGGATCCACTAGTGTCATTGCATGTGTGTTCTTTTCATGAACCACACATGGATCCACCCAGGGTGATTGCATGTTTGTTCTTTTCACAAACCACATATGGATCCACCAGTGTCATTGCATGTCTGTTCTTTTCATGAACCACACCCAGTGTCATTGCATGTATGTTCCTCTCATAAACCACACATGGATACACTAGTGTCATTGCACGTGTGTTCTTCTCATGAACCACATCTAGAGTCATTGCATGTTTGTTCTTCTCACAAACCACATAAGGATCCACCAGTCTCATTGGATGTGTGTTCTTTTCATGAACCACATGCAGTGTCATTGCATGTGTGTTCTTCTCACAAACCACACATGGATCTACCAGTATCATTGCATGTCTGTTCTTATCATGAACCACAGCCAGTGTAATTGCATGTGTGTTCTTCTCACAAACCACACATGGATCCACCAGTGTCATTGCATGTCTGGTCTTTTCATTAACCACAGATAGAGTCATTGCATGTGTGTTCTTTTCACAAACCACATATCACCAGTGTCATTGCATGTGTGTTCTTCTCATAAACCACATATGGATCCCCCGAGTGTGATTGCATGTGTGTTCTTCTCACAAACCACATAAGGATCCACCAGTGTCGTTGGATGTGTGTTCTTTTCATGAACCACACCAAGTGTCATTGCATGTCCGGTCCTCTCATAAACCACGCATGGATCCACCAGTGTTATTGCATGTGTGTTCTTCTCATGAACCACATCTAGAGTCATTGCATGTCTTTCCTTCACACAAACCATATAAGGATCCACCAGTGTCATTGGATGTGTGTTCTTTTCAGGAACCACACCTAGTGTCATTGCATGTGTGTTCTTCTCACAGACCACACATGGATCCACCAGTGTCATTGCATGTGTGTTCTTCTCATGACCACATCTAGAGTCATTGCATGTCTATTCTGCTCACGGACCACACATGGATCCAACAGTGTCATTGCATGTCTGTTCTTTTCATGAACCACAGCTAGAGTCATTGCATGTCTGTTCTTCTCACAAACCACACAAGGATCCACCAGTGTCATTGCATGTCTGTTATTTTCATGAACCACAGCCAGTGTCATTGCATGTGTGTTTTTCTCACAAACCACACATGGATCCACTAGTGTCATTGCATGTCTGCTCTTTTGCATTAACCACAGTTAGAGTCATTGCATGTGTGTTCTTTTCACAAACCACATATCACTAGTGTCATTGCATGTGTGTTCCTCTCATAAACCACATATGGATCCACCTAGTGTGATTGCATGTGTGTTCTTCTCACAAACCACATAAGGATCCACCAGTGTCATTGGATGTGTGTTCTTTTCATAAACCACATATGGATCCTAACCTTAGGAGAGCCCTAACCTTATCCCCCCAATGGGTGGTCGTTGGACCGAGTCTTCTAGAAGGCACGCCCTAACACAGATGTTCTTCTTGACGATCATTACATACCGTTCGATCGGGGCGCTTGGACGATTGGGATGGTCTTCGTGAGAGCGATCCACGAGTAGGCTGTTCTGTGGCATGATTGGCCACGCTTGCTCTGGACAAACTGACAACATCGGGCGCTCCCTTGTTGCGAGTGTCACAACTCACGAGTCTAGTGGGCCATATCCCAGTGTCACGTCCCCATTACTTCTCTTCCTCCCCGTACTTCTCTTCCTTCCCCTCGAAGACACTTTCCCCACTTCACTCCCATCCTACCGTAGCCGCAAGCAGACGGCGCCTCCATCCCAATCCCCTCTCCGGCATCCACCCCCCTTCCGCCCCCTCCCCCTCCCCTCTCGCCATGGGTTCAAGGGGAGATAGCGTGGAAACGCGTCGTGATGATAGGGACGGTGATTTCGATGTGAGTCGTTTCATCTCTATCTCTATCATCTGTGGCCAGTTATTTGTTTTTTGAGCTAGATCTACTATGTTTACTCATGCGCGTATGATGTGTTAGGCCAACCAGACGATGTATGACCCTATCATGGTTTAGCGGATGAAGACAGTCCTCTGCTATGTAAACATGGATATGTGTCCGCTAAATTTGTAGTGTTCGAAGGACGAAACGCAGGCAGGAGGTTTCTACGGTGTCAAGGACATCGTGTAATGATGCAAGGCGAAAGTTGTAGTGTTGTCAAATGGGTAGATCTAGAGTGGCCCAAATCGATGCAGAAAACGCTGGACAAACTATGGGAAATGACTGTTGAGTTGAAAGAATCCGTATTCAGCTCACTTCTTGACAGTGTTGAGATGAAGCTATGGGAACCAGTTGACATGACCAAGCATACGCGAGATCTCAGGTGGGTGCAAGACAAGGTTAGCAAAGTCGAGAAGGGGAGGGACGCGGCGTTGGCCATGAAGGCTAAAGTAGAGCAAGGACTGACTCAAGCAAGGAATGATCTTCACCAGGCCAAAGTCCTACAGTTCACAACTACGAGTATTGACAAGTGCATGAGGAAAAATGTAGAGAAACAATTGAAGTTGTGCAAGGAAGATGCTAAAAGGAAGGAGCAGACGATTTGATCCTTGCTCTCGCAGGAAGATGCGCATCGGGCTAAGATTAGAAAGATCAAGGAGATGTGTGATAACTAGTTCTATTTAGCTTGATCTTTGTGCCTTTTTAAGTTGTAATAGTTGTACTTGTTGACCTAGCAGCCTAAACTAGTGGTCCCGGAGTCCTGGGAGGAAAAAATTGGTCGCCCGTTAATATGTCTTAACCCCGCATTACTTCCTTTTGTCTGATCATGGTGGTATTCTGACATTGGTGGTTTGTTTAAATGTAATCTACATGGATTGTGCCACATGCAAAAGGCACAACCACAATTTATAAAGTGGAAGCACGTACACCTGGTTACTGGAGATTCGGGAGCTTCACCAGATGCAGGGGATGCAGGAACAGAGATGCGGTGAGATAGACGGGATCAAGATTAGGCCAGAAAGTGGTACCGATTTCCTCCTCATCTGGGCATTATCGGTTGCCATTGCTGTTTATGTTGCCATGTCGTTGTGTGAAGCAGCTGAAATAAGTTGCTGCTTCGTGGAGTGTAGCAGCTTAAATAATCTATTTCTGTGCCACTTACATTCCGTCGTATTTGGAGACCTCCTGCCCCTCAGCAATCGTGGAATCGGTGCTGTGTGTTTTCAGATAGTAGTGGCACAATCACAATTTCGGATTCAACTACTGACTCGGGCATTTCCAAACCCTAAGTCGTGGTACATTTTACTCAGAGAACGTGAGTAGATTGTTTCGCCGAGCAAAGTTCCACACATAGAGCTCCAGCATTTAACTGAATTATATATATAGGTTCAAGTTCAACACATTACTATGCATCTTCATTGCTAGCAGCCTTCTTCCGCAGCCTGGGTGCCAAGCCTTCACGTCCACTGGCTTCTTCATTTCCTGCCTTCTTCCTCTTCCTCGGTGCCAATTTTCTTAGCTTCACATACTCTACATCGCCGGGACAATGGGCACTAGAATCATGTTCAACATCATCTTTCCACTCGTTTTTAATTTCTTCGGGCAGCAAAATGACTGACTTGGCAGTCATGTTTCTAACCTTGCGGCACTTCCTGTCAAAGAAATAAGACTATTGCATAACTGCCCAATATCTACAGAGTAAATAAAACAAAAATTACAATTCAGCACAAACATGTGAACCCCAAGAGACTTTTGCTTACCAGGAGCTAATTGGGTTCGAGCAACCACCCTGTCCAAGAATAGAAGGGTGACTCCCAGTTGCAGCAGCTTCCACATCCAGTACATCACAATTCAGCTCAAACATGCAAGCCGAAGCATACCTTTTCATCAACCGAATTAGCTGACTGTCACACGTTAGAGGAACCATGATGCCATGTTCATCCATGAAGCTGAATTTTGCAGTCTGCTTTGGCCATAATTCATCATGATTACGCAGAGCAGCAACCATACCAGATATAGTGCAGATCTACGCAGACGCTTCTTCCATCGTGATACAATGGTGTCCATACCACTTGCCCTTAGAGTCGTACCTGAAGAGGACTACCGTAATCAGGTAAGGATGGTCCGTGGAGATCCCACTTGACAGAAAACTGTGGACAAAATATGTTTATCAGCGTTGGGCTAACAAACAATGTAGGTCCAGTAGCCAGCTAGCAGTTATAATTAGTGCGAATAGCAAAGAGAAGGGTAGCTCACCCGCTTGTAGCCAGAACTTCTTCTTCCTTGGTAGTAGGATCTGCCATCCTCCGAGCTGCTCGACTCGTCGGCGGCGGAGGCGGGCTAGAGCCTCGCAACGGCGGCTACGGCATGCGCCATTAGAGCTCGGGATCAACGACTGGGCGCAGTAACTAGGCGCAGCAACTTGGCGCCGGAAGTCAAATGTCCGAAGGGATCGTCCTGCCTGGAGGGTAGATTCCGACACCACCGGTGCTAGGGGAAAGGTGGGAATGGATTTGTGAAATTGATCAACGCATCCAATCTACTTAGTTACTCAATTTACCTAAGAGGTTGCCGCGTTGGCGCTCGCGTCACGGACAGATGACCGACATGAGGGTCCCGGCCGTCTACTTCACGGGGCAGTTTCACGGAATGTTTGAATTTGGCAAGGGCGAGATGAGTTTGCATCGAAATGGCCCCTCTCGGTAGTTGGAGGCCCAACATTTCGAAACGCGGCAATTTCAGGCAACTTAGGTACCGCTATGCGCTGGCCCGGGAACTTTGGTACCACAGACGAACAAGCCCGTCTACAGGAGACGTAGGCTTCCGGTCCATCCGTCATGTGAGAATTGGTGTGCGTTCGACCTAGAATGACTTATTAGAGATCTGGGATCGCTATGATCTGTAACTGGGCCGGCCCAATAAGACCGTTTGACTTTGGATTTTTTCCAGGTTTTGGGAAGGTTTTCGAACCTTTCGAACTTGTTTTCCTCTGTTTAATTAATTTTCTTTTTCATATCCTTTCTTATGTTTGCTTTTGCCCTTTCGCTTTCTTTTGGATACTTTTTATGTTCCTGTTTTGTTTTTGTTTTTCGTGTTTCTTTCCTTTTTTTAAATATAAACGTCTCCAAATTCTGGACAATTTCAAATTTGAGCAAAGTTCAAGTTTGTACCAATTTGAATTTGAATAGATTTTCTAATTTTAACAGATTTCAGATATTAACATATTTCAAAGATGAATAGATTTTGAATTTGAACACATTTCCTATTTGAATGAATTTTGAAATTGATTTTTTTCCAAAATATCAATTTTTCACATCTGAACATTTTCTATTTCACTTAATATTTTAAATTTTAGAAAAAAAGCATGAGAAAAAAACAACCCGGTGAAATTAGGTCGTTCCAACTGGAAATGCCTCAAGCGCTATATAGGAGCGTCCCCCCAAAACAAGGTTGGATACGGGCCTGCCATCCCATCGGGCGACAGTCTGCTCAAGATGGACATGTAGGCCTACAAACTACAAAGCGAACCCACCGATGACATCGCGCTATTCGGCCAGATGACATCGCGCTATTCGGGCAGGCGAGTGCTTCTGCTCGTTAGAGCATCTCCATCCGTTTGGCCCCCCATATCCGGCGTTGGCCTTTCAGCGCTTTCGCGGGCATTTTTTTTGGCTTTGGGGGCAACGCATCACAAATCGGTGATTTATTCAAAAGTTGATTTTCCTGCTACCAAAAAATGACACAAGTCCAACATTCTCGCCTAACTCGATAATCTCGGCGCTCAAACCAGCCACAGCTCGACGATCTTCCCCTAGAAAGTACTGGTCGACATGCGGCGAAATGCCCAGTCTCTCCATGGTCATATTCGCTTGAGCCGCCTCCGCCGCATGCCTGGCCATGAACTTGACATCCCTATCTCAGCGATCAGATGAGAGCAACCCCCTGCGCTTCACGTCGACCGCCTACTCGGTGTTGGTCATGCCAATGGCCTATTCTTCCCTGCTCTCTACTTCGACGGCTAATCCGTATCGGCGAAGGTTCGAGAAAAGATGAATTTATTCAATGGCATGGTGGGCGGAAAATGGCGGGAGTTGTGGCATATGGCAGGCGAGATAGCAGTATCTTGGAAGGAAAAGGAGGGACCAAAAAAAGGAAGGGAAAACTGTCTTCAATCGCCAACAAAGCTGGCCCACGCACCTTTCCGCTTTCGCCGCCCCTCGGCACCCCACGCGCCCCTAGGGCACTGGGTTCAGCTTGGGTTCACCGAATAAAGTCTCGTCCTAATCGGACGGAAAACGAGCATCTGGGGGGCCGACTAGGAGATGCTGACGGAAAAAAGGGCTCCTAGAAAAGCTCTTTGGGGAGGCCGGAGATGCTCTTAGGCGTTAGTTCAGGACTCTCGTTGTTTTGTCTATCGATAGGAGTATGCTTACCTAGCGGGATGGAATTGTCTGTGATATGCATGACTTGTTGTTCAAGATTATCGCTTGTTTTCTTGTGGTCTACGTTGAAGGATGTGCATGCTGCACAACCATCATGGAGGATTTCGGCACGGCGTCGGGGTTTAGGAAAAACATGGACAAATGCTATTTACACCCGATCAGATCCTCTGAGGACGAGATGTCATGGATCCGCTCCCATGCGAGTACTTAGGATTATCGTTGGGCCTAAACCTACGGCAGCCAAATTATGCCCATAGTGGACAATACAACAGATAGGCTTCGGTCGTGGTGTTCCTGGCTCATGAACAGGGATGGGCGAATTGTTCTCATCTAAACAACTCTTTCAACGATCGGAATAGTTTCGCTGACATAACCTATTTCAGGAAGGTAGTTCTAAAGTCATCGGTAATGATTTCAAGGTTCATCGTAATCATTCTGAGATGGTTAAAATTAAATATTGAAGATCTTCCGGAAAGGTTTCGGAATATATATAGGTTTGCATATATGATATGTATCGGTCTTTATTTAAAAAATGGAGAGGAAGAAAACCACCAGAAGGGGCAAACCAACTTGTGGTTGGGTGGCTAGGAGGGTGGTTGTACCCCCAGCCCACCAGAGTTCAAACCCCAGGTATGACACTGTGTGTTGCATAAAAGGCAGAATATTCTTTCAGTGGGAGGCGACGATCCCGTCGACAGCGAGGCGCCCGTGGTGACTTCGTCAATCTCAAGACCCGCTCTGCCGGCTCAGTCTCTCGGAGGTGCTCATAGAGGTAGGGTGTGCGTGTGTGCGTTCATAGGGGTGGGTGCATGTACGTGTTGTGAGCGTCTACGATTGTACTGTGTTTCTCAAAAAAAAAACCACCAGAAGGATTCCGGGGATGATAAATGAACCAGAGGGAAAGCCCACATGTTGTATGGCACATTGGCCTCCTAGACCCACCATGCATCGTGCATGGGCCACTGTGGGGATGCACCTAGACCTTCCATATTTAGATCTAATGAATTAAGGAAATGAATTTGTGGAGATTTGGAATGTATTTGATCATACCTCCATATTAGGAAAGTCCTGATTGTATCTTCTATTAAGGGTATGAGATTATTCGCATTAATAAGGAGATATCATATCTCGCAAAGGACGGAAGGGAATGGTCTCGATTTGATATGAGATATCGTCACCTGCACTATGAGGTGGTGGCGCCACATTTGGGCCTACCCTGGACGCCAACCCCTAGGAGAAACCCTAGGGCGCCCAGGCCACCACCCCTCATCCTATATATAGTGATAGCCCCTCTCATTGAGAGACACACAACTCCTAGAGTGGCGGTTGCCTCCTCTCTCTCTCCCTCTCCCTTTCTCTCGCGCACACGCAAAGTTTATATACAATACGCGTGCAACAAGGATGGGAGATTATCACCATAGGCGCAACGCTCTGAAGGGATGGACACGTACAACCTACGGAGGGATCGTACCTTCGATCCTCCACCGAGTGGAGCTTCTCTTCGTGGCTGGGAGAGATACACGTAGCTTTCGTGGATCGACGTGATTGAACTACATTGAGAATCTTCCGCTACATTCGTTAGTGAATTTATCTAGATCTCTATCTCTTGTGTTCTTGCATTGCTCAAATTTGGTGTGGTTGTAGTACGAAAAAAATTGACTTCCCTATGTGAAACCCAACATAGTGTGCTCACTTTTGATCTGATTGATAGCTTAATGGGCCTCGAGTGTGTGACTTTGCTTCACATCTTGTGGATTTGGTCCCAGCTTGCAAGGCCAAGATGAGGACGAGTAAGAAGGGATTGAGAGAGAGTGGCTCCGGACCGTGGCCCTATCTTGGTTGTGGTTATCTTAGCAGAATTCTTCCTCTTGTGGAACAGGCTGGCTACGGTTCAACTGAATCCAGATGACGAGGATAAGATCATCTGGAGATGGTCAAACGATGGTATCTACTTGGCGAAATCATCTTACAACACACTCTTCATGGTCAGACGTTTGTGCCAGGGCGGATCAGATTTGGAGACCCCGAGCATTGTCGGGTTCGTAGTATAGAAAACAAAAAATTCCTATGATATGAAAAACTAAGCATCAATATCTATCTACTAGAGGCAAGCAATGGTCGGATATACATCGAAAGAGATCTTACCCTCGAAGACCAAAAAACTTTTTAATGATGTAGTCATATGAAGGGTTCGCAGCATAGAAAACAAAAAGATTCCTACAATGGGAACTATACGCCAAGATCTATCTACTAGATGCAAGCAACGGGTGGAAATACATCCATGGAGAACTTACCCTCGAAGACAACAAAGTTTTGTTAACGAGTAGGAACTCATGTATGATATAGTCGTACGCTTGCCGATCTTAAGATCATATGGAAGTCCTAGCGCCGCAAACCAGCAGTGCATCCACACTCGCATACACGTTCAGGCTACCGAACAACCTCCGCCTCCTCGCTGCTGCGATGCAGCGGAAGCAGCAACTCCTTCCAGATGAAATGCCACTGTGAACATGTATCTCACTAATCCGAGACCAGGGAGAATAATTCTAGAGGGGTAGAGAGATCCTTCACGAGGAGGTGTAAGGAAGAAGAGTGAGAGGGGTGGCCTTTTATAGGAGGAGGGGGTACCCCTCCCCATGGCCGGCGCCCCATGGGGGGTGACCCCTCACCTCCCCCATTCATGTGGTGGTAACTCCCTCCACATTAAAATGCCCCTTCACATTCTCTTTTAAAGTCTCCACTTTAAATGTATTAAATTTCTCCAAATTTAATGCTCTCTCATTTAACAAAACTCTTTTATTAATTTTATTCAGAATTTTGTTAATTAATTTAATTAAAAAACATTCACATAAAACCCCCTACAACATTTTAATATTACATGCAGAACCAATTTCAACAATTTCACCCGAAACAGCTTCGGTGTCTACTGAAATAATTCCAGTGATTTGCAATTCATTTGTCTGAAACATATTTGCTCCAAATGGCGTTGGTGTCCCTTAAGTGTGTCACCCTATAGTTTGTGAAAAATGCAGACATGATCGAGACCCCTCTCAGATGAATAATCAGAAGCGGGACCTGGAGATCCATACTGACTCCTACACATTCTACGATGACTTCTGTGATCGTGAGAACCTTTTACGCTAAGTAACTAAATCCCTTTGTCTCGTGATATATTACATGTCTGAGATTCGATCATCGGTATCTCCATACCTAGTTTGATCTCGTTACAAACATGTACTCTTTTCTCGTTCCCGTGATATAAAATTTTAGTGATCTTATCACTTGCTTGCAAGCTAACCAATGTGATATCACCGAGAGGGCCCAGTGTATATCTATCCGTCATCGGGATGGACAAATACCACTCTTGATCCATGAGCCTCTACATAACACTTTCGTAGTACTGAACCCATCTTTATAATCACCCTTTCACGGTGTGACGATTGATGTTATCAAGATACTCTTCTAGTGTTAGTGATTAACATGATCTCATGGTCTAAGGACTAGGATTACTTCGTTGGATGTTATAGCAATATAAACATAATGACTTTGATCATAATGTTATACTTCGGATAAATGTTCATCACATCATTCCACTAATGTTGTGACCTTGTTATTAACAACATCCAATGTCCATGATCAGGAAACCTTGATCATCTTGTTAATCAACGAGCTAGTTTATAAGAGAGGCATAACTAGGAACTTTCCTTTTGTTTATTAAATACACATGTATTAACGTTTCCACATTAATACAATTATAGCATGCAAAATAAACATCTATGATATACTTGGAATATGTATAATAACAACTTTATTATTGCCTCTCAGGACATATTCCCTTCATCATACTCTTACCGATATCAAGATCGAAGTGTAGAGCACCGTAGACCAGTAGCGCATCCGTGATCACACACGTGTCCAGCACCCCGACAATCTCCGAGTCCTGGCTCTAGTAAAGCAGCGGAAACAGCAGATTCTTTCTAGAGAAACCACCGCGAACATGTACTTCGCTAATCTGAAGCCATAGGGAATTTGCTAGAGGGGGAGAGAGAAAGATCCTTCATGAGGAGGTGTGTGATGAGAGGAGGCCACCACCTCCTTTCATAGGGGAGGGTGTGCAGCCCCAAGGCCATGGTGGTACCCCCACCTCTCTCTCCATAAATGATGAGTAGAGCTTCCACCAACCCCACTACCATTAACACAAACACCAGTCACCCTATATTAATTTTCCACCAAAATTAATGCAAGCTCTCATTCCATAAACATTTTTTATATATTTTTATTCAAAATTTGTTAATTACTGACATGGGTATACCCTACAGGTACTCGAGCTTGGTATATACGGTCCAAATACATACAAGCCCATGGTGTCGCCAAGGCCCAAACAAGGGACTCGAGTGGCCTACGGACTCTCGATTGCCTGAAGAACAAGAAGAAGTTAAAGATAGAAAGTTTGAAGGGGAAAAACCCTAACTTGTAACCGACTCGACCTGCTACCAGAGACCTAGCCTATCTATATAAAGGCTAGGAGGGGGCGGCGAGGAGGACACACGCAACCCTAGTTTCCACAACCCTCGCCAGATTGCATCTGCGCACCATTGTAACTTTCGACTCCTTCGATAATTCCACGAGAAAACAAGCAGGAGTAGGGACCTCTACGAGGCCTGAACCTGGGTAAATCCTTTGTCCCCTGTGTGCTTGTTTGCTAGCCGATAGATGTCTCCAGCGCTCCCTCCTTCTCCAAAACCCAAGTCCATAACAATGGGCATTGATGAGTTGAACCCTCGTCAATTAGCGTCATCTGTGGGAATTGGGAGTGCTGATGTTGCGGCTACTTCGGCCCCATCAACTGCGATCTACAACTCCACAACAGCGGAGATTCGCCAACTCTTTGGCGCCTTCGACTTCACCGTCCACACGCCGGCCACCCGCCCGGACTTTGAGTCTGTGGGCGACGGAATCAGCCTGACGATTGGGAGCTTCCGCTTCCAAGTTGGTCAGATGGGCACGCTTCGCATGCCTGATCAGCCGATAGCACCGGCGATTGCCCCGGCATCGTGGTTCCCTCCATCGATCGGCACCCTCAGCGAGCTCAACGCCTCGGTGGCAGTCGAGAATACGATCAGCGACAGTAGTCGCGATTCCGATCTGAGCGATCTGGCCACTGAAGATGGAACCTACGGTTCCGGATCTGAAAGTTGTGGAAGCAATAGCTTCCCCAATCACTTCATGTGCACCGTCATCAACGCAGGCGACACCTCTGCCAATCGTGACAACGGTGGCAACTCTGGCAACGGCACCGATCCACCCAACGCCGGCAACGGTGGCAACAGCGGTAATGGCGGAAATCGCACTCTCGTCAACAATGGAGGAGCAGTCGAACCTCCCAGCATAATCAATGAGAAAACCGGCGAACGCGTCGTAATCAAGCTCAACAAGCAAGAGTGGGCTCGCTGCCGCGAAGCCCTACGAGGCATCGGACACAACGTTCCACGGCATCGTCCCAGGGAAAGGCGTATACCTCCTGGGCAAAATCAACCTCGACGTCATCTTCGGCACGCCGAAGAACTTCCGGCGCGAGCGCATTGACTTCGAGGTCGTCGACTGGCCCTCACAATACCACTGCATCCTCGGGCGCGTCGCGTTCGCTAGGTTCATGGCAGTACCCCACTACGCCTACCTGCAGATGAAAATGCCAGGTCCCAACGGCATCATCACGATCAACGGGAGCTTTGAGCAATCTGACAGTTGCGACAGGGAATTCAACAGAATCTCCCAGTCCTTTGGCATGCAGGAAGAACTCACGAGATTGAAAGAGACGACAAACAACAGTCTGCCTCCCCTAAGCAGGCTAAGCTCACCTGATCTCTCCTTCGACTCATCTGTGCACACAAAGAAAGTGCAGGTCCATCCATCGGATCCCGCCAAAACGGCCCTCATCGCCAACAACTTGAGTCCCGCATAGGAACTCACGCTCGTCGAATTCCTCCGTGAGCACTGGGAAATTTTTTCCTGGTGTCATGCGGACATGCCAGGAGTTCCCAGGGAATTCGCCGAGCACGCACTCAACGTCAACCCCGACGCAAGGCCAGTCAAGCAAACAATCAGGCGACTGTCTGAGCCAAGTTCATACGCGAGATCAAGGAAAGCACTTGGCTCGCCAATATGGTCCTGGTACCAAAAAAGGACACGGATATCCTGCGGATGTGCGTGGACTTCACTTCTCTGAACAAGCACTGCCCAAAGGATCATTTCCCGCTGCCACGGATCGACCAGATCATCGAATCCACCGCGAGATGCGAGCGTCTCTGCTTCCTCGACGCCTACTCAGGCTATAACCAAATTCGAATGAAGGAGGAAGATCAAGTGAAAACAGCGTTTACAACGCCCTTTGGTGTGTTCTGCTACAACACAATGCCCTTTGGGCTAAAAACACGGGAGCCACCTACCAGCGGTGCATGCAGGCTTGCCTCAAGGAACAACTGGGTCGCAACATCCAAGTCTATGTCGACGACATAGTAATCAAGACCAAGGAGGAAGCCTCTCTAATCGATGATTTGTGCGTAACCTTCGCCAACCTCGACCGCTACCAGATCAAGCTCAATCCGGACAAGTGCGCCTTCGGCATACCATCTGGGCAGCTACATGGGTATCTCATCTCCACGAGGGGAATCGAGGCGAACCCGAAGAAGATAAAAGCCATACTGGCCATGGAGAAGCCGAAGAACATAAGAGGCGTCCAGCAACTGGTCGGACGAATCGTGGCCCTCAGTCGATTTATCAGTCGGATGGGTGAAAAGGCACTGCCCTTCTACCAGCTCCTCCGCAAAGCTGAAAAATTCGAGTGGACCAATGAAGCGCAAGAAGCATTCGAAGATCTCAAGCGCCTGCTATCCACTTCGCCAGTGCTGGTGACTCCACGAGAAAGGGAACCACTATTGTTGTACATCTCCGCCACCAAGCAGGTGGTCAGCACAGTGCTCGTCATCGAGCGGGCTGAGGAAAACAAGGTCCATGGCGTACAACGCCCGGTATACTACGTCAGCGAGGTCCTCACGCCAACAAAACAGCGGTACCCGCACTACCAGAAGCTGGCGTACGGCGTCTTTATGACCGCCCGGCGATTGCGCCACTACTTTCAGGAACACCCAATTGTGGTAGTCAGCGACGCCCCATTGGGACATATCCTCAATAACCCCGACGCCACGGGGCGAGTCACGCTTTGGGGAATAGAACTGTCTCCACGAGACATCACATACGAAAAGCGCGACGCAATCAAGTCGCAAGTCCTCCCTGACTTCCTCGTGCACTGGATGGAGAACCAACTCCCGGACAAGCCAGATATGTCCTACCTCTGGATAATGCACTTCGATGGGTCCAAGCGGAAAGACGGAGCATGCGCAGGTGTCATACTGACGTCACCTCAAGGGGACAAGCTGAAATATATCTTGCGAATGCAGTTCACAGCCTCAAACAACGAGGCTGAATATGAGTCCCTGTTGCATGGGATGAGGATGGCAAAAGCTTGCGGCGCCAAGAGGCTCATCATATATGGCGACTCCAAGTTGGTCGTCAACCAAACAATGCATGAGTGCGACGCACTGAACGACAACATGATCGCGTACCGTGACCTCTACGATACACTCGAGGGAGACTTCGATGGTTGCGAGCTGCGACACGTAGGTCACAAAAGCAACGAAGAGGCAGACGCACTCGCCAACATAGGCTCTACCTGCTCCCCCATACCACCTGGGGTATTTCTCGAGCGCATATGCGAACGCTCCATCAAGCCAAAGGCCGCAGAGAAGAAAACAAGCGCAGCAATGGACTCGGGGGCTACGCCACCCAATGAGCCAATGGCACTCGGTGACTTGGAGCTGGACACCGGACTCGAAGGACCAATGAGCGCCATGCTGATTGAACAATCATGGACGCAGCCGTACATCACGTACCTCCTCAGCAAGAGGCTACCGGACGATTCGACAGATGCACGGCACATCGCGCGGCGATCCAAGGCATTCGCCGTTATCAACGGCAAACTATATAAACGCAGCATCACAGGAGTGCTACAACGATGCGTCTCCATGGCCGATGGAAGAGCAGTTCTCCTCCACATCCATGAAGGGACCTGCGGGCACCGCGCCGGCAGTCGCGCCCTCGTTACCAAAGCTCTACGAGCTGGATTTTACTGGCCCACAGCCATGCGCAATGCCAAGGACAGTCTAAAAATGCAATGCTTGCCAGCGATTCGCGGACAAGCCACACGCACCAGGCGCAGAGCTACGGCCTATTCCATTGGCCTGGCCCTTCGCACAGTGGGGGCTCGACATGGTCGGCAAGCTTCCAAGGTCCTCGCGAGGAGGCTACGTCTACCTCTTGGTCGCAGTCGACAAATTCACCATGTGGATAGAGGCCATGCCAGTAACCAACCAATCCATGCACAGTGCAGTCAAATTCTTTGAGTCCATCGTCTACCGCTTCGGGGTGCTGCACAGCATCATCACCGACAACGGGACGAACTTCACATCCAATGAGTTCCAAGAATTCTGCGAGAACCTGGGGATCAACATCAGCTATGCCTCAGTAGCACATCCACAGACCAACGGTCAGGTGGAAAAGGCAAACGGGCTCGTATGTAGCAGCATCAAGAAGCGACTCCTCCGACCACTCGAACAAGCCGCGGGTTGCTGGCCGGATGAACTGCAATCCGTACTATGGAGCCTACGTACAACTCCAAACAGCGCCACGGGCTACACGCCATTATGGTGCACGGAGCAGAGGCAGTGCTACTCGCCGAAGTATGGTACAAAGCACCACGCGTGGTCGCCTACAGCGAACAGGAGTCATCCCTCGCACTCGAAGACTCCGTCGACCTTCTTGACGAAGCAAGATAAATCGTCGTAGAAAGATCCACGATCTACCAGCAGAACCTGCGCAACTACCACAGTAGGAGGTTTCGCCCCAGATCCTTCGTCGAAGGTGACCTGGTCTTGCGACTGAAGCAGCAGGGGCATCTCAAGCTCGAGTCCCCCTGGGAAGGACCGTACGTGATTACAGAAGTAATCCCAGGTGGCGCCTATCGCCTTAAATATTTAGAGACAAGAGTCGCATAGTCCAACCCCTGGAACGTCACACAGCTGCGACGCTTCTACCCTTAGTTGTTTTTACTTTTACATTGCAAATAAGGCTACTCAGCCAAGGCTACTTAGCCACACATTGTACCTCGCACTGTTCTTCGAATAAATAAAAGCTAAGTGCCCCAAAACTCTGTGTTCTCCTTTACTTTTTCAATTTATATACTCGGGGGCTGCGCCACCCTATACACATCTGTTCTTCGAACCAAAAACGCGATATCCTGAGTAGCTGGTACATCAATCGAACCCCTTAACACAAAACTCAACCCAGCTGCAACGCACCTGACAGGTTGACAAGGGACTGAGATAAAAGATGGTCAGGCTAACGAAAAGGACTCGCATAGTGCAACGCACCCCACGCTCACAGAGCTCTTTATACACATTCGGCAATAAATTATCTACAACATCTATACGAACTTTACAACACAAGTACACTTATGTGTAGGATACAAATTTGGCTACTCTTGCAAAAGATGAACGTTGGTTTGTTCCTCAAAGAAGTCGACGATCTCCTTTGCTGGACAGTCCACCGCCTGATAATGCGGTACCATATTCCAGGAAGATCCTGCTGGTGGCGCTGGCGGCCCAGAGGCAATGGCGGCAATATCCACGTCAGGCATGTGCAATCGCACCATCGAGAGGGAAGCCTTGGCACCAGCCACCAACTATTGCCTCACGCATTCGCGAACCGTGGACAGATCTTGAAATTTGGCAAGAAGGGCCAACAGGCTTGATGGAGTATCATCCAGCGGGAACATCGCCCGACAAATGTTCTTCAAGCATGACTGCGATTTCTTCAGGAAGAGTAGCACTCGCGATGTGCGATCCTGCAGGGTCACCAATGCAGTCGCACGATCATGATCTACCCAGAAGTATCCATTCTCTTGAAGTTGCTCCTGGGTGAGGTCATGAAGGCGAATAGCAATCCTATCCTTCTCCTCCTACGGATGGCGCGCGCTAACAACTACACGAAGCAGCATCAGCAGCATGAGTACAACGTACCACTGCGAGTGACTACGAGAAAATGATAAGAACAAGCAAACTAACACTTGAATTGGTCGCCCAGCTGCGTCACCTCGCCAAGCAGATATTGCTCTCGGGCGGCGGCTTTTTCCGCCTTCGACTTCCACACGTCCGTGCTACCGTGGAGCACAGGCAACTCATGCTCCAGCTGCTTCACAGAATCACGAAGTCGCGAAAGCAAAGACAGCTCCTCTACCCTGGAGTGTGGTGGTGCCACAGTATTATCAAGAGTTGGCGAGTCCCGGTTTCCCCTCATAGGATCACTTGATGTACCCTACCACAAGCCAAGATAGAAGCAAATAAGACAACCAAATCAACACAAAGACAAAAGGGTCAGTTGCATTCAAGACCGACATAAGTATCAACAGACACACTCGCCAGCAGGCATGTTCTTAAACAAAAGGACAATTAATCAACTATTACAAAAGCTAACTACGGAGCAGATGGCTTCTTCGACTTCGACTGCTTCGGGGGCTTCATCAAGTCTGTGGCAGTGTCAGACGCCATTGACTTTCCGCCGGCCCCTGAGGCCGAAGCCTTCACCGCTTTCTTGGCACGTTGGAGCTCCTCCAAGTACTTCGCGACAGTATTTATCAAGTGATGCCCATATTTGCCACAGGCAGTCGCGAAAGGAGCAAAGACTACCTGCTGACCATCTGCGCCAACAGGCATCGCCTTCGACACCGCGGAGGGATCGATCTCGACTCCATGGGCCTGCACCATGGCGAGTGACATGGTAGCGCCAGCCGCGCGGAGGGAGTTCTTGTAGGTGGAAGGCACATTCTCGGCGAGTGACTCTGCCAGCTCGTCCATATTATCGACCAGCTCCGCCTTCGGCATCAACTCCTCCCGGAGGCGACTGAGGGTGACCTTGGCCTTGGAAAGTGTATCTTGGACGGCGGCGCTACGGTCCTCGACTGCAGCCACCGCACCTACCAGAGCGTCATCGCGACGAAGGGCCTGCGGGTCAAAGCTCAAATCGCCAGCATCTGTACATGAACCCACACATGGATCAAAACTTCAACGTCACGAGCAAAAACATTCGATACGAAGAAGGACAACAATATTCACAAGCAAAAGTACCTGAGAGAGCCTTGGCGACTGAGAACAATTGTTCTTCGAACAACTTTTCCCTGGCAGCAAAGGAGGCACGCAGATCCTCTTCACGCTTCCGCGCCTCGTCACGCGCTGCGATTGCCTCGTCGCGACCCTTCACAGCCGCGGCCAGTGTCTTCTCCAAGGTGGAGGCGTCACGCAACAGACCATTATGCTCAGCTACACGACAAACAAAAGTTGACTATCAGTCGACTACACCAAAAAGAGAAGATGAAGAAGAGTAAGTGTAGAACACTCACTTTCAACCACGCGGTGACGCGTCTCCAGCATTGCATGCTGGCGGCCCATCACCATCACTTGCTCTGCCAAGTGCGCGGCTTCCTTCACAAGGAGCTGTCGCACAAACAAAGAACCATTAGAGGAAATATATAACATCGACTACAACACTACAAAGAAGGAAACAACTACACTTACATGGTCCTCCAATGACTCCGAAGATGTTTGATGTGCCGTCATCCGGGCAACCATTCGATGCACCCCTGAGTGAGGAGAGCTGGAAGAGTTGTGCCCGGAGTGGGCCGCCATTGGAGGAGAAGGAGCACGCTCGACCTCTTTCCTGGCCTTTGAGGCCGCGACTCCAGATTCCTTCAAAAACTCGACGTCGCCAGAAGATGATGACGCCTCTTGACTACAAGACAAAACTCACCTTGAGAAAAGGTAAACTCCCAGGGCAAGTCAACAAGAAGAAAACAGAGAAGAGCAAATGAACTCGAAAACTTACTAGTCAAACTTGTCAAGATCAAACGTGGCCTCCGCCGACTCTGATGAGGACTCCTTAGGCAATCGCATCTTCTTGCGAGAAGACGGTGCCACAGCTCTCAGAGGGACGGCAGGAATTGGCGACTCCGCGCCAACGACCGTACCTTCTGGAGTCGAAGGATACGACGCGTCAGAATCCTCGCTGCGCGAACGCTTGCGAGTGTCTGGACTCTCGGACTCGGGGGCTTCCTCCTCCACATCAGAAGGGACAGTCGACTTAGACTCATCCTCTTCCAAAGCTTCTCGAGGAATAACCCCCTCAGGGAGAGGAGGCATACAAGGCGACACCGCCCAATCCTGCATACAGACAACAAAAATCAGCAAAAATCAAAGTAAGCAACAGAAAAGCAATCGGGAAAATAAGCTACTGAGTAGCACAACTGTACCTCAGGAGGAGGATTCGAAGCATCAAAAGGAGGAACAACTGGCTCATTCGGAAGCACATCCTTGCCAGTGTACTTCGTGACCAGTCGAACCCTCTTATCCACCTCACTCACGGACATGCCATCGCCAAACACGCGAGTGGCATCATCAGCGCCAGCCCACTGAAACATGGGATGAACTCTAGCTTGAAGGGGTTGGACGCGACGGCGCAGCCAGGTTCGGATAAGGGCGCAACCTCCCTCTTCTGCGCCTATGCGACTCTCAAGGTCGCAAACGCATTGATACAGCACGTTTGTCTCCGCGAGTTCGCCAGGCATAACTACATTCTTCCAAGAACACATCTTCTTGTAGGGAGTCGCGGGATCGAAGGGCACGAGTCCAAAGTGCTCATCTTTGGACTTCTGATCGCGGACATAGAACCATTTGTCCCTCCATCCCTGGATGGACTTGGTGAGCTTGATGTCAAAGTAGGTGGCGGATGGGTCGGCGTGGATTCCGCAACCACCTACGTCATAAACTAAAGAGCCAGATGCGGACTGGCACTTCAATTTAAATATGCGCTTGAAAAGACCAAAGTGTGGCTCGATTCCGAGCCAGCACTCGCAAAGAGTGATGAAGCAGGTGATGTGGAGGATCGAATTTGGGGACAGCTAATGGAGCTGGAGCCCGTAGAAACAAAGAAGACCCCTAAGAAAGGGTTGGAGAGGCAAGGAAAGACCGCGAATGACGAATGCAAGAAACATCACTCGAAAACCAGCGGGAGGAGCAGGAATGGTCTCACCGCTGGGGACGCGCGTATCGGCGACTGCTGCGGAGATAACTCCGTCTTGGCGAAGAAGACGGAGATCCGACGCCTTGATGATGGAAGGGCGCCATGCACCATTTGTCACGCGGGTGCCCGGGACCTTCTTCTTCCCGCCGGCGGCGGTGCTGGTGCCCGCAGCAGCGGAGCCACCCTTCTTCTTCGTCACAGTAACGGTGGCCGCGGAATCAACAGCATCGCCTCCCTTCTTCTTCCCCATTGCGTGACGGCGGTGTGAACGGAGGAAGTAGCTGGGGAAGATGCGGAGTTGGTCCAGCGCCGCAGCAAGAAAGAGCGCAAGGAAGCAGAGAGCAACAGCAATGGCGATGGCAGCAAGGAAGAAAGAGCGCAGATGGGAAAATTACCGTCGCAGCGCCGCTACTTAACCCCTGGAAGATGCAATCCAACGGCTCAGAAAAACCCTACCGGACGCGTGGTACACATCGCGTTGGACACATGGAGAAGGGGAAGCACGAACCGTCCCTCCACTACTCCCATTATGCACGAAAATCGAGGAGGCGCGGTTAAAATAAAGATTATGCACGCCCAGTCAAATCAAAGTCAGGAAGTGGGACCTACCGCTCGTCACGTCCCGTCAAACTCGCTCACGCGCGCAACTGAAGTCATACAAGCGTCAGCACTGATGTCATCAAAGCTATACAGTGGAAAAATTCGACTACTTTAGTCCTTGCTGGAGTCTTCGACTCCACCAAGCACTCGGGGGCTACTCCCATAGGGAGTGCTGGCCGCGCACCCTACGATTTTCTTTTCTTTTTGCAGGAACATGGACAATCAAAAGTAAACCCAACCACACGAAATATGGTTCGACTATGGATATGGGTTACTCCCATAGGGAGCGCCGGAAACAAATTCGACTGAAACAAGCAAGCAAAAGACGACAGCAGTCGCAAAGGCTATTTAGTCCCTGCCTGAGTCTTCGACTCAACCAGGCACTCGGGGCTACTCCCATAGGGAGCGCTGGTCGGGCACCCTATGATTATTTATACAGAAAGCTGTGTGTTGATAACATCCGCACTCGAAGCTCATGGCGACACCACCTCATAAATTTCTCTACAAAGATACTGCGTCTCCTGGGTCACCCGAATCGTCTCCGCGATGATAAAATTCGGATGCCGCGCTTACAGCGTGAAGGTAAGACATGCATAAGGCCTGGCAACGCATTTAGCTACGCACTACCAGAAATGTATCTGTACGTACAGGTACGATGAACATGCCTTGACGGACGCGTCGAGTGCTCACACCCATATAACTAGAATTCGACTCCTGTAAGACCTCCGCGGCCCGAGTCGAATTACACCAGCACTTTTCTGGATTCGAGGACGGGGACTCGAGTTCGAGTAGATTACGTTGTTTCAGCCTAAGGTGGTTAACTGATACCGATACTTCGGTTATATGAGGCACGTATATCAACAATCCCTATGACACAAATAAAAGCAGTCGAAATGCACTCATTCAGGCACTTGAAAACTTCAAAAAGTCCCCAGTCGAATCTGCGATTCCACTGGGCACTCGGGGGCTACTGACATGGGTATACCCTACAGGTACTCGAGCTTGATATATACGGTCCAAATACGTACAAGCCCACGGTGTCGCCAAGGCCCAAACAAGGGACTCGAGTGGCCTACGGACTCTCGATTGCTTGAAGAACAAGAAAAAGTTAAAGATAGAAAGTTTGAAGGGGAAAAACCCTAACTTGTAACCGGCTCGACCTGCTACCCGAGACCTAGCCTATCTATATAAAGGCTAGGAGGGGGCAGCGAGGAGGACACACGCAACCCTAGTTTCCACAACCCTCATCAAATTGCATCTACGCACCATTGTAACTTTCGACTCCTTTGATAATTCCACGAGCAGACAAGCAGGAGTAGGGACCTCTACGAGACCTGAACCTGGGTAAATCCTTTGTCCCCTGTGTGCTTGTTTGCTAGCCGATAGATGTCCCCAGCGCTCCCTCCTTCTCCAAAACCCAAGTCCATAACAATGGGCATTGATGAGTTGAACCCTCGTCAATTACTTTAATTAACAAACATTTGCATAAACCCCTTGCATTATTTCGATATTACATCTGAATCCAATTTCAGCGATTTGACCCAAAACAATTCCAGTGCTTATCAAAATAATTCCAGCGCTTTCAAATTCTTTCTCTGTTATTATATGTTCCCCGTTTGGTGTCGGTGTACCTTAAGTGTCTCATCCTACGGTTCACGAATAATGCATACATAATCGAGACCCCTCTCGGATTAGTAATCAGCAGTGAGACATGTATATCCGTACTGACTCGCACACATTCAACGATGACTCTTGTGATCATGAGAACCATTAACGTTGTAAATAAATACATTTATCTCTCGATATATTACATATCCAAAATTCGATCATCAGTATCTCCATGTCTAGTTTGATCTCATTACCGATAAGTACTCTTTTCTCGTTCCCGTGATATAACATTCTTTGTGATCTAATCACCTTCTCGCAAGTTGTGTCAATTGATATCACCGAGCGGGTCCTGAGTATATCTCTCCATCATCGGGATGAATAAATTCCACTCTTTATCCATGAGCCTCTATATAACACTTTCGAAACACCGGAACCCACCTTTATAGTCACCCTGTTACGATGTGACGTTTGATGTTATAAAAATATTCTTCCGGTGTTAGTGATTAACATAATCTCATGGTCTAAGGATCAGGATTACTTCGTATGATATGTTATAGCAATGTAAACATAATGACTTTGATCGTATTGTTATACTTTGGTTGAATGTTCATCACATCATTCCATTAATGTTGTGACCCAGTTATTAACACATCCAATGTTCATGATTAGTAAACCTTGATCATATGTTAATCAACGAGCTAGTTTAAATCAGAGGCATAACTAGGAACTCCTAACATTTTCAATTAACACAATTATAGAATGAAGAATAAGAATTTATCATAAACATGGAATAAGATAATAACCACTTTATTATTGCCTCTCGGGCATATTTCCTTCAGTATCCCACTTACACTAGAGTCAGTAATCTAGTTTGAAAACTTGCGCATTCAACACCTTTGGCTTTATGGTATTCTACATATGTGTTGCTCGTGGTAAACCTAATCCACATATCTAACACTTTCATGTCCGTGTGTATTTGTATGTCTTTGCATCTCTATGTATCACTCATTCTCAAATGAGATGGCATTGTATAAATTTGGTTATTTGGTGAGACCTTAGTTCCTTGGGGTTAAAATATGTCGATACTATTGTCGTACAATATATCTTCATAGTACTATGCCACGATGAACCACACCTAGTTTGATAACAAACTACTTGACACAAATGCCCCTACTACTATTAGAGCATTCATATACTCAGTCTTTTATTGTAGTATCCGTCACAATGTCTTAACTTTTTAACTCATCCAAATCCATCATGGAACTTCCTTTCCATTACAATTGTGCCACCCATAGTCTAAATTGAGATAAACTTAACTTGTATCTTGTGACAAAACTAGTACCGATGTAACACTTTATAATGACCTATTTGTCACCTCTATATACATAATATATTCTTAGTTCTTCTAAACTCATAAGAATATCCTTACCATCGTCCAATGATCATCTTATGAGACATTCTTGTATGTGCTCATAACATTTAGAGCACATGACATATCTGGATATGTACATATCACGGTATACATGAATGATTAAATTATTCATGTGATTTTACTCACCAAGTGTCAAAACACTTGAATCTCGTTTCACTCATCAAGTGTCAATACACTTGAATCTTGATTCAACCTTTTCCATGTGGTAAGAACCTTTCTTGTCATTTCAGTATTGAACTCATTCAATATCTCATCTATGTACATTTGGTACACCATATTAGCGCCTCAATCTATCCATATAGACATTGATGCTAATATTCTGGTTTTGCCCAAGTATTTCATAGAAATCTAATTTTAATGAAATTATTAACTTGTGTCAATAAAGATACATCATTTCTAATCAATAGTATGTCTTCTACATAATGTATTATAAATATATCTCAGCACTCCCACTTAATTTATTGCAAATGCAAGCATCTTCATCGTCTTTGATAAAATTAAACCTTTTAATAGTTTCATCACGGTGAATATTCCAACTACGCCACACTTACTTCAACCATTGAAGTTTACATGCCCTTTTAGCATCCTTTGATTTAATAAAACCTTTCGGACTGTGTCATGTACACGTCCTAGGTAACCATTCTATTATAAAAACTTTATTTTGGTTGTTCAACTATCATATACCAAAATTTACATATGTAGTGGTTGCTACAATAATCCATCCAGACTAAATATCGCTACGAAATATCAAATTTTGTCATAATCGACTTCTTGAACATTGTCGTAAACTATTTTCCGACATGTCGACTATTTCGTAGATGTGAAAACATAGATGTATTCTTTTATAGATCCAAATAAGAACGACATGCTTCACGCCTTTCCGAGGGTCTTCTAAGTTCAAAAACTTGATTTCTCGTGTATGAAAACTATCATGGATTTTATGACTTCTAGTCACTTGATGGTGTCAGGCCCATCATCGCTTCTTTGCATGTAGTCAGTTCATCATTGTCAAAACAATAATGACTTGTTTATAAAATCTTACTATTTGATTGTTACCCTACCCACACAGTTCAATAGAAACTATAATCTCCGAAATCACAATCTTTGTAGTCACGAGAGCCATGAGCATTGTGGCCGTCTCCGGGGCACTTTTTAGGCACTGCACTACTTATCACATGTTGTTGAGGTTCATTAACCTAATCAAAGTTTTATTGTCCTCCTACTTAACTTTTCGCGAAAATTCCTTCTCAAGAAACTTGACGTTCTAAGTGACAAACACTTTTTTCTTTAGCGTTATGGAGGAATATCCAACGATTTATTTGGGATAACATACAAAGACGTGCTTATCTGACTTTGATTGTAAACATTTTACTTAAGCCTAACATACTAAAATTTAAGAAATGACAACTCGGGTTTTATCCCAAGCCATAACTCATATGGTGTCATTTTAACGGATCACAATGGCACTCTTATAATTAAAAGCGATAGTCTCTAAAGTTTTAATCCTTAAAACATAATGGCAGTTTTATAAATGACACATTTGATCTTACCATGTCAAACAAGGTTTGATTTTATCTCATGAACACTCCATAGTCCTATGGTTTATCGGTAACGCAAATCCATGTAACGATTCCTCAAATCTTAGATGTTTTACTAAACTTGTAACTCAAATATCTTCCTTTACGATCCAATCATAAATTCCTTATTTTATTGTTACAATGATTTTCCACTTCATCTTGAAAGTCTTTGAACATTTTTTCAAATATTTCATATTTCTTCCTTATTAATTAAATATACACATATATCCACTCAAATTTTTGGAGAAAGTGTATGAAGTTGAATGATCCACTACACATGGCTACACATAATGGAGTATATACATCAACAATTCAACATGCACAATGTCCAATAAGGTAGTCGTTCGTTCCTCTTTGACCTACGAACAGAGTTTCAATTATCTCCAGAATAGTCTCACAAGCGTTATTTGATCAAAATCAAAAGACTCCAAAAATCCATCAACATGGAGTTTCTTCATATTTTTTTCCAATATAATTTAAATGGTGATGTCACTCATAAGTGCTCTTTTAATCATTTGTATTGTGATATTTTAGCATTAGTGTTTATGGACGTGATTTGTCCAACTGGACTTGTAAGAGTTCATCCATATTTCATGGAATATTGTAATTATTTGAACAACCATTGTTCTCATAATACCGGAACAAAATAACAATTATTAAAACAAATCTTGAAGACTAGGTTTGATGTCAACTAAAACACAACAACACTTTATTTGTTTTTTTATGAACATCATTACATATTCTATTGTTAGTTAATGCCAACAAATTCAGTATCTAATACCCAAGAACCACATTGTTTAACAAACAAAGAATACACCCATAACATGTATATCTTCTATATACCTAAGATGGACATTTCTAGTCTTTTCTTTTTCTACCAAATATTTTCTAGATTATCTTTCATATTTCATTTTCTTTTAAAAGAATCTATCAACATAAATAGTAGTGTCATACATATGACACATAGTTCAAAACATGTTAGTAAAATACTAATACCCTTGGACTTGCACTTTGAAGTGGATCACCATCATCAAATGTTTGCGTTCTTTCAAAATCCATTCTTTAGTAATATTTTAGTGCAGTAAACATTTTACCTACATATTTTATTCACCTCCTGTGACGGTATAATTTTTTCTATCTACCGGTGCTATTTGTGCCGCTTAGTACTCCTTCTATATGAACGATACACTTTCTAGGGTGTATTCTTGAAACTAATGTATGTGGTTCGATCGTTTCCCTCTGCCGTGTGTATGAAATATAACAGTTTCTTCAGATATCGTTAGAGCAACTCTAATGGATGATGTAAAACTCATGTGGTGCCTAAAAATACATTTTAGGACACAAGTAGGCAAAAAAGTCTCTAGTGGATGACTCAAACCCTCTCTCTTCTAAAACAATTTAGGGTGTGCACCAAAAAACACCCCCGTGTGATGTAAATATGCGGCAGCCGGTAGCATGCCGCATATCTTCCACACACGCGCACGCGGGAACCAACCGCCCACCTTTCTCCTCCCTTGCGTCCGTTGCCCGCTGCTTGCACTGTGACGATGCCAAATCGTTGTGATTTCGTTGCCACCTAGCCACACCGCCACCAGATCTCGGCCCTCTAACCTACGGCCCACCATCCACCCCAACGAATCGGCCTCCTACCGCTATCCCACCGCTCGCCGGCCCTCCTGCGAAGAAGATGTCGTCGCGCAGCCGCCCCAACCTTCTGCTGAGCTCCACCGGCTTCCGCGGCGTGCGGAAGCACGCCTCCAGACACTTTGCCGCCAAGCTCACCGTATGGGAGGCTGCATCTTCCGGACGAAGGAGCAGAATGTGTCACGCGTACGACCTCGCCATGTGGCGTGCCTCAACTTCGACGACATCGTCAACGCAGGAGGCTACGTTTGTCGAGACACGCATTCTCAGCCGCCGGGACGAGCGGGAGCAGCGGCGGCAGCTCGCCGCGCGTGAGACTGATGACGCCTGGGGGAAGAGGTGTGCAAAGGCGCATCTCGAGGAGGTGCGTGTGGAGGAGGCCTTCTACGCCACGAGGGAGGCTGCAATGGTGGAGGAGAAGAAGTCCACCGTGGATGATGTCGGCCCATCAACGGTGAAGAAGGGTGACTTGAGCTCCGAGTTGGAGTGGTCCATCAATTCGAGTTCCAAGTTCAACTGGGAGTAGTAGTTGCTCGGCAGAAGTATGAAATAATTCGATGTTTGTAGCAAGGTAGTAGTAGTAATTGAGGTTTGAACTATGTTTGAAACCGATGTTTGAATGTGAATTTTCTTTGTTTTCATCATTTGCTATATAGAAGATGCCCTAAAATACATCATCTAGAAAACCCAAAACCACATTCGTACCCTAAAAAAACCAAAATGGATTTCCTAAAACTGTTTTGACCTGCCCTAAAATATAATATCATCCATTAGAGTTGCTCATAGCACCATTCGTCATGCATGCTAGGTCATGAGCATCTGCTTTGCATATAAGTAGGATGGACAAAGGAAACGATACGAAGGCAAAGCAAAGACCTGACTGCATGCGCAGGATGCGATGCAGCTACTGCATAAATAACGGCCTTGATCGCCCGCTCCCCCGCTTTCCATGGTTTCGGGCGCCCATTTCTGTCCGCTGACACCGTCAATGATTCCTACCGTCTTTCTAGGTGCTCCAGATCCAGAATTACTATCTTCTATCCTTTCCCACTCCTGCTTCACAGACGCGATTTTGGCCGAGGACTTGAGTAAAAATCTCACACGCCAACGCCGCAAAGACTGATAGTATTGCCATGGGACCGGATTGCAGTCTTGCAGCTGATCAAATGCCTTTGCCGAACAGCTTCTTGTAGTCGCATCCATGTACCACCGGAATCTCATGATCCATCTGTCTCTACTCAGTCAGCCTCGATGCAGCCAAATCACTACAGAAAATAAATGAAGTCGGATAAATGAAGTGCCGACGGCCGGATGCCGTCGGCATAGGCTGTGCCGACGGTGGCCGTCGGCGTAGCCCCCTCAGCGTAGCTCCTTGACGACACATCCCCTTGGCCGTCGGCACAGGCACATCTCCTCGGCATAGCAATAGCAGCGGGCCCCACGATGTCAGGCGACGGCCGTTACGAAACGGCCCAGCCTGGACGTCGGCACATGAACGGAGCTATGCCGACGGCCAGGCTGTCGGCACAGCCTAAAATAATTTTTGTCAAATTTTTTTTCAAATTTTTTATATTTGAATTGTTTGACTCATTAATCTCTCACTTTGATCATTTTTAACATTATTTATACTTAATAATTGATTAAATTGCAGTTTTAGTCAAACTTTCCGATCGGTCATCCATCATAATACTACTCCAGCTTCAGCACGCTTAACTTCCTCGTTCCTTCAGAATCTATTTTCGCAAAGCAATTTACACATTGTTGTCAATACTATGATATCAATCCTATTAACTCTTATATCATCATGTCACATGGTTGTATTTTTTGAAATTACAAGCAATTATTTAAGTAAACAACAATGAATAAGTAAAAATATTATTAAATTCAAATAAAAATATAATGATTTTATTTTTTTGTATTTTTTATTTAATATGGAATAAATAATATCTTTAAATCTGTAAATCGGAATTCGACAAATAATATTCTTAGCTCGGGGATGAGACTCGCTAAACTTGACGTGGATCTCTGATGAAACAACTTTAAATTGTGAACTTAAAAATGATTTTTATAAAAACTCATGAGCATCCGATCATGTACATGTAGTTCATATCTAACTCACTTCCTACCGATTCGGCAGAAATTTGTCTTTTTCACCAGGGATAGACGAAAAGGTTTGAGATCCCCCTGTTATAACATTATCCATGTAAGGTGGTCTAATATTTTTCAAAAATATGATGGTAGCATTTTTAATTAGCCATTTGGTGGTTTCTTCACAAAACCGTCCGTTTTTTGCACTCGGAAAATGGAAAACGGCTTTTTGGTGCGACGAAAAGGAAAACTTCCTCCTGAAACATTGTTCTCCATCCCATGATACACATATATGCATAATATGTACACATTATTACAAACTATGCCTTTATTCTAGCCATAACATTGGTCATTTGACCCGAAAGCCAACCTCGAACGAGATAGGTCATTTTGTGAAAGATTTTTTGAGACATAATCAATATACCAAGTTTGATATTTTTCCTTCTAACTATATCACATAATATGACACCACGCAAAGGTTTCGCATTGTTTAGATCGTTTTTGAATTTCTAATGCCCGTTTTAAACTACCATTAAACTTAGTTGAAGGGTGGGAATAAAGATTCTTAGCTCGGGGCTGAGACTCGCTAAACTTGAAGTGGATCCCTGATGAAACAACATATTGTGAACTTAAAAATGATTTTTATAAAAACTCATGAGCATCCGATCATGTACCTGTAGTTCATATCTGACCCACTTCCTACCGATTCGGCAGGAATTTGTCTTTTTATCAGGGATAGACGGAAAGGTTTGAGATCCTCCTGTTATGACATTATCCATGTAAGGTGGTCTAGTATTTTTTAAAAATATGATGGTAGCATTTTGAATTAGCCATTTGGTGGTTTCTTCACAAAACCGTCTGTTTTTTGCACTCGGAAAATGGAAAACGGCTTTTTGGTGCGACGAAAAGGAAAACTTCCTCCTAAAACATTGTTCTCCATCCCATGATACACATATATGCATAATATGTACACATTATTACAAACAATGCCTATATTCTAGCCATAACATTGGTCATTTGACCCGAAAGCCAAGAAACCACGAACGAGATAGGTCATTTTGTGAAGGTTTTTTGAGACATAATCAATATACCAAGTTTAATATTTTTCTTTCTAACTATATCACATAATATGACACCACGCAAAGGTCATTGTTTGGATCTTTTTGAATTTCTAATGCCCGTTTTAAACTATCGTTAAACTTTGTTAAAGGGCGAGAATGAAGATTCTTAGCTCGGGGCTGAGACTCGCTAAACTTGAAGTCGATCTTTGATGAAACAACATATGTGAACCTAAAAATGATTTTTGTAAAAAATCATGAGCATCCGATTATGTACCTGTAGTTCATATCTGACCCACTTCCTACCGATTCAGTAGGAATTTATCTTTTTCACCAGGGATAGACGGAAAGGTTTGAGATCACTCTGTTATGATATTATCCATGTAAGGTGGTCTAGTATTTTTTTAAAATGTGATGGTACATTTTGAATTAGCCATTTGGTGGTTGCTTCACAAAACCGTCCGTTTTTTGCACTCGGAAAATGGAAAACGGATTTTTGGTGCGACGAAAAGGAAAACTTTCTCCTGAAACATTGTTCGTCATCCCATGATACACATGTATACATAATATGGATACATTATCACAAACTATGCCTTCATTCTAGCCATAACATTGTTCATTCGACCCGAAAGCCAAGAAACCTCGAACGAGATAGGTCATTTTGTGAAGTTTTTTTTGAGATATAATCAATATACCAAGTTTGATATTTTTCCTTCTAACTATGTCACATAATATGACACCACGCGAAGGTTTCGTATTGTTTGGATCGTCTTTGAAGTTTTAATGCCCGTTTTAAACTATATACAATGTTTTATGTTTTACTTAATTTTTATTTACAAATATGTAATATTTGAGTGTAGATAGATAGATCTTATTTTTCTGCAAATTTTGACATATTATTTGTATTTTTCTGAATTAGAATGATTTAGTTATAATTTTTCAAAAATTAATGAGGTAAAAGGAAAAATCTAGAGGCCTACGCCGATGGTCTAGGCGTCGGCACAGACCAAAACGATTTTTTTCAAAGAGCTGGCTACCTAACGCCGTTTTCATCACCGTGTCTGAACTGGGGCTACGCCGAGGGCTGTACCTACGCCGAGGGCCACCGTCGGCATAGCCCTCTCTACTACGCCGAGGGTTACCCTCGGCACCGTTATCTACGCCGACGGCCAGGCTGGTCGGCTGGCCGGGGGAGGCAGCTACGCCGACGGCCCCGACATTTGGCCGTCGGCGCCTCAGTTCTCTCCTGTAGTGAATAATTTATCCACTGAGCAACGGTTAGCCTTTTCACGTGTTGCAACTTTTACCTCGCCCATAGTATAAGCCATGAACACATGTCGGCTCACCTCCCTTGCCAAGTTGCCATTATCGGTGAGCCCGGCACCCCTCCTGCTCTTGATACGGAGTGCTCATGGACCATGAGGTGAGCTTACCTGAGCTCTTCATGTTGTATCCCCTAACAGTGTTACAGTACCTTTGTTCTGTTCAGTCCAGAAATTAGTCAAGTCTGATGTGTTTCTGAAACATGGCAGGACGGCTGGCCACTTGGACTGGGCGCCCTGAACGCGCGAGCTGGAGTGATCGGGAGCGCCGGCTCTGCCTCCTCCACCGTGGCCTTCACCCCGTCTCACTGCGTCTCTTCCTTCGCTTCGTCTGATGTAGATACAGAGGTCAGAATCGATCAACCCCTGCTTATAAATGTCAGTTACTGTCTGCAATAAAACAGTGGCATTGTACTATGTCAGTTGGATTTGATGCTTCTGCTACTACTACTTTGTCGCAGTCGGCCTGGTCTTTGCCGCGCGGCGGGGGCGGAGGCGGCGGCATGACGCTGGCGACCCTGATAGGCCTGGTGGACGCCATGGAGAACCGGCGCAGCAGCCGGGACGCGAGGGCGAGCAGGAGTGGCAAGCTGAGGGCGCTGCTGCTCTCGCTCTGCCTCCGGAGCCATCTGGAGAACGGCCCAAGAGCCGCGCCGTCGCTCGGCCAGTTCTTGGAGATGGAGAGGAGAGCCGGTGGCAGCAGCAGGCATGTCCACAGGATGCTCCCGTGGAACCGTGCCTGAAGATGCCATCGACGGCGGAATAAAACCATATTTTATTATGGCATGTTATTGTTATGGGATAAATTAGTGTGCATCCTTCGAGTCGATGGTGTAATAACTCTGTTCGGAGTGTTGTATTTTCGCGTGCAGTGAACGATTTTCGTCCTAGTGAGCCTGCAAGTAGGCACCAACAAAGCAGAAAGTCGCATCCTCTGCCGCAAGTCTCGTCTCGTGCAATGGTTCGCATGAGGCATGACTAGACAGACCACTGAAACAGAAAACTTCTGCAGGTTCGTTGGTTAATTAACGGATGACGATCTGCACACCGTTCGTTTATTTCAACACGTACATCTGGGAATTGCTTATTTTTTAGATGCCACTAGGCGCGAACGTTAGATCAACATCCATGCACTGCAGCAGTCAAGAAAAATGGTCGCCGGTGTTAAGGCCCAAGCAGAAGAGCCAGTGAGCCCCTGGTGCTTGATGTCTGGTGACATGTGTTTGAAGCCAGCCATTCAGAAAGCAGGAATTTCAGGCGCACACTGCTAGAATTTTACCGACTGTGGAGTATTTCATCGCCGAAAGAGGACCATTAAGACATCCTATACTCATAGCTGACATTGTCGCTGATTGAACACTGCATTTCTGTGGTAGCAAATGATCAGATAATGCATGGTGTACTTACTTCTTACAAACCGAAAACTCTCTTTAACTCCGGAGGTCCAGTGATCATATTTACAAGTTTTTAAAAAAATCTAAACTTAGTTAATGATGGTATCCTACAAGCATGCAATGCAAAGTCACAGCACCAATTTTTGGGCTATACTAAATGGAAAATGACATAAATTTTGTAGTTATGAAATATGCAGTGTTCATCATACTTGGATTTAGGGTGTCATGTGGGATTTCACCAAAGTCCCACTTCTACTACATTTGCCAAATAATTTTGAGCACAAATTTGAACTGGATTTTAGCAAATAAACTAAAACTAGGATTTTGGTGGGATCCCACTTGATACCTTACTTAGATTCTTATTTTTATTATCTGAAAACATGCGAAGTATATCAAATTGAGATTTTTACATGTTTATAAGATACATCATAAGTGCATCCAGAACTTTCATTAACCCGTCCAACCAGCCTGGAACCACGACACGTAGCAAAACAGAGGAGCGAAGGCACTTTGTAGACAAGTCCCTACGAAAACTAGCTCTCTCACCCCGAATCCCTCACCTTATCCCCTTCTCCACATATCACGGCCAACCAATTCGAGTGGCGGCGATGGCGACGGCGAAATTGGAACCCATGGCGGAGCGAGGTGAGAGCTCGTAGAGAGCACGAGGAGGTCCCCTGCATGGCTACACCTCGTCACGATGGAGGGCGGTGGCGGGGCATGCACGTGCGTCCAGCAGATAAGGGCTCGGTCGAGAGCACGAGGAGGTCAGGGATAGGCTGAGCTTGGGCTTGATTTCGGTCGAACATGAGCCTGGAGATGCAGGAACGCATCCTCCAGGGCAAGGTCGATGCTAGGAACGGGCGATCGTTTGCAGGGCCGCCCGCGCCAAATCCTTGTGCGGCGAGGCGACCGCCACAGTGAGGTTTGTATTCCTTCACTCTGAACTTAATTGGAACTGTTAAATTGATTGTAGTAGGATGAAAATATTCAAGTAACATAAACTTGAAATATGCACACCGATTGAATCAAGGAAGAAAGGCACAAAAACCATCATGTTTTATCAAGTATTGAGTTGGTCAGGATACATGGTAGACAATGGCGGAGCTTGAAACAATTCTATGGGCGGGCTATGCTAAAAGAAAGCACAATTTTATTTTTGTTCTGACATTAGCTATTACTCAAAATTTTCGTATCCATGGCAGTTGAAATTTACAAATTGTGAAAATAATTGGTATACAATCATCCGTACTATGAAATTGCTAACTCAAAATTTGGAGAATGAAATATGAGAGTAAGGGTTTGATTTCGGTCGCAGCATCGATTACCGGCTGGTGGACCTCTGGCCGGCGACCTTGGCCGTGCGGCAACACCTGTCGGCTGTAGCTGCGGCGATCACCTGGTCGCCCAGCCAGGGCTGAGGGCGGCGGCGCGGCGCTGCTGCCTACTGTGCCGCTAGCTCCTTCTCGACCAACTCCCCCGATGCCCCATGTTTTTCAGTCTCAATCGCTAGACATATAGGAATAGCAAGGCGTCCCCGTCCCCCACGCCGTAGCTTCTGTCCAGACTCTAGAGAGGAAACTGAGAGAGTCAAGCAAACCAGAAATAGGAGTATGTTTTGATGAGCTGTGCCTCAGATACATAGCGTAATTATTTGAGCCCTCCAGTGAGATTATGAGTTGTTTGATGACACTCCATGTGAAAGTATGTTCCGATGATATTTTTCCTAGTACATGCGAGATTGTCAGTGTGTTTATTTTTCAGAGTTGTGAACAATCTAAGTTGCAGTGTACAATTAATAAGCTGAATGTATTTCATTCCATCTTTATTTAGCTGAATTTGATTGAAATTACAGAGAAGCAAAAAAGGAAGGAGCCATAGTAGAAGAAGAAGAAGAAGAAGAAGAAGAAGAAGATTCTTTTGTACTCTTGTTTGGTAGTGAATGTAACTAGAATGTCAGGCACTATGTAGTTGTGTTTTGTAATGCAGTTTGTAATCCATGTGTATGAAAACAATGTACTGTACTTGATCTTTCTATGAAATCAGTCTACTTTGATTGGTCTTCATATGCAATACCATGGTATGAGATCAGTGTACTGTACTTGATCTTTGTATGAAATCAGTGTATTGTGCTCCATCATAATGAATGTATTTTCTGTCATTTACAAATCAGTTTTGAGGTGCCCTGGTAATTGAAATCTGTCATTTACATATTGAAATCTGTGTTGGCACTTGATCTTTGTATGATATCTATCCTGGTACTTGATATAAATCTGAAGTACTCCATCCCTCTGACATCCTAGATATCTTAGTATTTCATCAATACTAGTAGTTGGCCAATTATGAGCATTGCAATTTGTCAAATACAACAGTATATGCACACAAATAGGACAAATTCTCTCTTAGTACACAAAAGAAGCCATTGTGGTTGACTTCCACTGAAAAAAGATCAGAATTTCCTCCTGCATTGAACACTGACAAAAGGGCATAAAATTAGGTAGAGAAAACATGTACTCCTTCCGTTTCAAAATATAAACGTTTTAGCTTTGTAAAAAGAGTGTATCTAGACTCCATTTAATATGTAGGTTCATCCATGTTTGAACTGAACATACACACTAAAAGGAGGCTAGATATACTCCTTTCACAAAGCTAAAATATCTTATATTTTGAAACGGAGGAAGTAATACACATAATAGATTTAATATTTAAGGATAGAACATGGTCGTAACTGCACAAAATTACTGATATGAATTGTTGCAGAGAAACGACATAAACTTAATAGTTGCACAAATCTCTTATCACATCAAACTGACAGCAGTTGAATCATGATTTCAAATACTTTGTGCTGTAAGCTGCTGCAACCATACTGCAACCAGTCTTCTTTTAACATCAGCAACCAAGAATTTAACTAACATTGAGAAGGTTTTAACAGAATGACAAGAAACTGCTATGCACAACATACCTGGCTACCAGGTTGTAAAATTACAGTCATATAAAAAGTTCATACAAACTAGCAGCAAATCAGGCACTGCTCCTAAACTAACACCCATTTATGGACGTAGGGAAAAAGTACCAAGCGGACATGACCTGCTCCTTAACTAGCAGTAATTCCAAAGCTTGTTCATATGAAAGTTCAGAAATAACACTGTTCATCAACAGTAGTTTCGGAAAAAATTCAGACTTTAGCCGAACGAACACAGAGAACTGTTGCCCAATTCTACAAATCATCGCCCCAACCATCTTCACAAGAATCTATGTACTAAATAAATTTAATTTGATCGATTAGGACAACCTAAACTAATAAAAACATTCACTAATCTGCTCAAAACAAAGAGGCAGAGCCGTCAGCAACAAGGCAAGAACTGCTCATATACCGCAACGAGCCGATGAATTTGCAATGCCCAATTACTACAGCGACTTCTCCGACGTTTAGAATCTGCAAACACACCCCGATCATCGTCCAACGATTTCGATCGTGTGTAGCCTGGGAGGGAAAATTCAGGCGTACCGTACTGCGGGGGATCGTCGTTGCACTCGCGGTAATGCAGGTCAGGCGGCATCTCGCTGTGAAAGCCGCCACGAATGGCAGGAAGAAAGAGGCGGCGACATCTCCATCCTCGGCGGCCACGACCCTTACGAAGAAAAACGGAGGAACGATGGAAACTGCGACAAATTAGCTACTTACCAGAAGCGGTTGCCGCTCTGTACTCCACGATGCTCTCCAAAACTCGGAAGGAGGAACCAGCTTGATGCTATTTTTCGTAGGGCCTAAGTGCAAAGTGCGGCTGCTTACCTGTTTCTTTTTTTTCTTTTCAGCGGTACATGTGTCGCGGTTCCAGGCTGGTTGGACGGGTTTGTTCCGGTTGAACGAGTTGTGGGACGAGGGAGTCGGGCTGGACAACTTCTAGGACTAATCTGCACATAGGGTGCAAGTTGTGGGACTAAGGGTATTAATACCTCTTTATAAAAAATAAATGGATCAGAAGAGCTCGGGGTCAGAAATTCTGACAAATCCTATACAACGACCAGGTCGGTATGTATATACGACGCGCCGCACACCCCGCACGCGGTTTTGCTCCAACGAGTGTTTTTTTTCGCGCATGGTACGGGATGGCCTTTTTCTTTTTTCTGTTTTTTATTTCCTTTTTCTGTTTCTTTTATTTTTTCTTTTACTTTACTTTTTCCATTGTTTAAAACTGTTCAGATTGGAAAAATATTTTTTAGTTTTGAAAATGTTCATATTTCGAATTTTTTTCAAATTTTAAGTTTTCTAAGCTTTCGAATTTGTTTGGTTTTAAACATGTTGAAATATGAAAAATGTTCAGATTCTAAACTTTGATATTTCTTGGAAAATATTTATATTTGAAAAGTGTTCAAATCTAAAAATAAAATAAAAAATGTTCGAATTTTTAAATGTTCAGGTTTTGAAGGTTTCTCAAAATCTTAAAAAAAACCGGATTATATTAATAAATAGTATATTTTAACTGACGCAACAAACAGAAAAGAAAAAAAAGAAAAAAAAATCGTTGTGCGGGCCGTCCTAACAAGACCCGGAGTGTGCGGCGTGGTACACCGGCCGCACGGGTCGGTGTATAGGAGCTCCCGAAAACCCTTACCCCTTACACAGGCACAACAGTGGGTGAAAAAATAGATTGTCCTGTTTGTTAGGTTGGATCATGATCCATATCTTGAGCAAAATAAGCCCACTAAGACAGGCCCATCTGTCTAACAGGAAGAAGTCTCACCTCGCTGGCCAAATATAAGATCCTCTCGCGGCTTAGGGTTTCTTCTCTTCTGGGGCGCTGGCGGCGGATTAGGGTTTTACTTGCATCCATTCTCAAGGTAAGCCTGCAAGCAGCGCGGCCTAAGCACATGAATCTTGTCTCAGATCGCTCGTAACATTGCCGCTCGCTGCAGGTTGGTAGGTGCGACAGGGAATCCGGCCATGGCGCCGTCGCAGCCCAAGTCAGGGCTCTTCGTGGGCATCAACAAGGGCCACGTCGTCACCAAGCGCGAGCTCCCGACACGCCCGTCCGACCGCAAGGGGGTAAGGCGTCTCTAACTACCGCTGTCCTCCTTCTACTTCCATCCATCAGATTGTGATTGTTCTCAGTCCGCAATTGATCTGATCATGTAGATTGTGCTGGCTTTGTTTAGGTCTTCCTTTGTCCGGTAGTTCCGTCTGACCCGTCATAACGATTCTCTGTTTCTCACTCAATAGTGGTTTATGTTTGTTCTGCTCTGATATTGGTATTCATTTGTAGTGCTTTCTACTAGTCCAAGGACTATTTTTTTCTTTGTCTTGGTTATGATCTAAGACGGGTATTGAGGTAATTGTTAATAACATTGTAGCATAATATGGTTGATATGGCCGAAGGGTCGAGGTAATTGGGTCAAGTATGTGTACCTTAGTACTAGTTAGTATTACATGGAAGCTCGCCAAGTTGAGAACAATTATGAAAAATGTATAAAATGAGGGCAGCTTGGTGTCTAGTTATTTATTGATGATTCAACACACCTTTGGCAATTTTGAGATCTCAGAAGTCCCAAGTTGCTAATCCTGGAGGTATATAGTTGCGAAACTTGATAGCTTAATCAAGTGCCTTATACTTTCGTTTCCAAAGTATTGCTGAAGATTGTACTACACATCTCTGTATTCTTAATTGCAGTTTTGAACGTCATGTGGTCTTAGTCATCTTAATAGTCAAGATAGAACCTTGCTGTATCTGGGATCAAAATATATTCGGCCATTATAGTTTTTGTTTTAAACGAATTTTAACTTGTGAAACTGAAACTTATATGCTCAGATGAACAATAATTTAATGTCTATTCAGTTTGTATTTATATTTACATCGTTATCTTGGTAATTTTTTGCAGAAAGGTACAAAGAGGGTGCACTTTGTCAGGAACTTGATTAGGGAAGTTGCTGGATTCGCTCCCTATGAGAAACGTATCACTGAGCTTCTCAAGGTTGGAAAGGACAAGCGTGCACTCAAGGTCGCCAAGAGGAAGCTTGGCACTCACAAGAGAGCAAAGAAGAAGAGAGAGGAGATGTCAAGTGTCGTTAGGAAAATGAGGTGTGTAACCACTAGCCTTACTATAGCAGTTTATATTTATTATGAGCATCATTTTACTCTGTTGTGTCCTTTAATCCATTTTTCCTTTTGTTCTGGACTACTTAGTTACTGTGTACATCCATTTATGAACCATGTTGTCAATGCAATCTTCACTATAGTCATTGTTGTTTCTATTGGCTGACCAAACTTCCATGACTTCTACATTCAGGAAAATTTATTGTTCTTGTAATTCTTTTTTGCCGCAATTGTATGGTATTTAAACGAGTTCAACATTCTCTCCTGGTATGCAGGTCTGCTGGTGGTGGTGCTGGTGACAAGAAGAAATAGAACCTGCCAACTTGGCTAGTTGGTGAACTTTATCCCAACCCTCTGTCTTGTGTTTCCAGTCCTCACCTATAGAGCTCTGTCAATTGAGTTAGATTGTGGAACTATGAGTATTTGGCACTATCTTCAGCCTGTGGTTTCTATTATCGGAAGATCAAACTTTCTAAGTTTTTTACGGAAGTGCAATGCCTTTATATTGTTACTTAGGTACTCAGCTATCTATTCAGTTATGTGGCTTTCCAGTATTTTACAAGCGATTGTTTGTTTTCACTCAGAAGTCGTATTGCTGTAGTAATTTCTACCCGGGTGTGAGCTACTCCCCATTGCACACGACAGTTTGTTGCAGTAACCTACACTGTTTTGATTTGATAATTATTATTTAACTGTTGATGCTGAGTATGTGGAAATTGCTTGCATTCCTAGTAGTAATATGTGCTGTAGCAAACATCTTCATTTGTATACTGTTCTTTGCGTAGCTAATAATTTGACTAACCTTGCAAACATGAAGCGTATACTTAAGACCAGTTTCTACCGACTTTTTATGGGTATGCTTGTCAGTAGTTAAGCGATGCCATGGTTGGTATGTGTTTGAGAATCCAACATTTATCAAATTATAGTTTGATGGATCATCGGCTCAGTTTGGTTGAATGGCATTTGGAGGTTGCCCCTTCCTGGCAAGGTGAACTTGTTGATCATCAGGTTGACAGGCTGGCGACTAATCACGACCAGCCAATGTCATAAAGGGCCTGCCCGTGAAACCCTACCCCTCCAAAACAGATCGTGCCTCGCCTGCGGCTGCCTCTCACCTGGCTGCTGATGGCTCGCCGTCCGCACCGCTGCCTGCCTCTCAAGTCTCACCTCTATGGTGTGCTCTCACCTGCTGTCCTCTGCACCTTTTTCCCCACTCTTGTTTGCTGCAGCACATCACCATGTCACCATCGATTTCTCAGCCCAGACAGCAAGTGAGAATGATTGCAATTACAACCGATCCTAGGATCCTAAGAGGAGGCCATCAATGTCCAAGGATCCAGGATGGCCAGATCTTGAGGGCAAGTATATGTTGACAAGTCTAGCACTTGTCGAGACTTCTGTGCTTATCGGTTCCCCAGGGACAACCTGCGACACGTTGACATGTAATCCTTGCTGCCAATGTGAGATACTCCCTCCGTTTCATAATATAAGATGTTTTAGCTTTGTAAAGATAATGTATCTAGACATCTTTTAGTGTATAGATTCATAGACGTTCACTCCGAACCTAGACACTAAAAAACGTCTAGATTCATTACCTTCATAAATCTAAAACATCTTATATTTTGAAACGGAGGAAGTATTTCTTATTGAACCGGTAACACATGATAGCCTTCCCCACAGAAAATTACCAGGCACGCCACTTCCTCCAAGCATCAATACCACTACTGGGCCGGTCCAGCATCCCAGCAGTGAGGCCGAAGAGGAACCACAAGCCCAACAACCTCTAAACCGGGCCGGACCAGACCAGACCAGACCAACAATCTCCCCAAGCAGGCGCCACCAGAGCAATAGACGATATGAGGCTCAAGTCAATTCAGTGGATTGTTTCGGAGTCTATGGACATGTGGAACTTCCATTCAGTAAGCTGGGTAGGAATAGTTGTGGTGTACTAGCGACCAACTAGTAATGTCTTGCTGCTGTTTTCGATCTGCGGTTTTTGGTTTTATGGGAGCATTTTGTGCTAGTGAAGGCAGCTCTGTACATCCGCATTTGTACTTCTTAATTTTGTACATTTCATTTCAGAGATTAGGAGGGAGTACATTTCATTTACACCTTACTCACCCAAGCAAAACTAGGAAAATGTTGAGTAGCAATCGTGTCGCGATCCGTGTACACATATCCGTGTACATTTGTCGCCAGACGAGCGAGGCCAATCAACTCAGAAAAACATGACGGGCCTGAAAACCTCGTTACGCATGCATGGATTTGCTTCACGCCCCCGTATTTTATCCAATCAGAATGTCTGTTCCAAGACCTGTCCGAGCGTTTTGTTTTGACATGGGAGCTGCTGTTACCTACCACCCGTGGCCTCGCTATGGCGCATGACATGGCCGGAATTTTAGGAGTGAGTTTTTGGACAATGTCGCGCTCCGTCGTCGGCGTGCGCTAGCTCTGGCACGACGCATGCACGCACGGGCCTTGGATCTTATGGCTCCGAAGGCGCACTACACTACTGTCACCCTGGTTTTGATCGCCAAGTTCTGCTGCCTAATCGAGCGGCATCGGTTTCACCAGCCTGATGAGCAGCGCAGGCAGCGTTTTTAATTCGGACGATCGATCGGATCCCCGGTTCAAATCTTTCGGGCAGAGTTTTGTCCGTGGATAAAAGTCAATCCACGTCTAGTCAGGATGCCCGATCCCATCTCTGGCTGCTCACTCGGAGTGCCATTGGCCCTGGCGCGGTGGTAGCGCGCGGTAGCCTCTGCGAGCTCCTACGAAGCCTACGCTCAGTGGCACTTCCCAACGCCGCAAGCCCCAATTTGCAGCGCCTCCCTCTGCCTAGCTGCACAGCCGTGAGGAGTAATGCGTGCGACGGAGGCAGCAGACGGGAGGCGATCGACGGGTCGATAGTCTCACTATCCGCCCTCCTGAAGCGTCTGGTCTGCCCTCCCCTCCGCATGCCTCCTGCAACCATGTCCCCAACCCAACACAAAGCATACAGTGCTCTCTCGCATTGATACCTCACACTCTCCGTTTCCCGATGCGCCTTGCCATTTCAGCCCCTGCCTATAGGAGCCTAGCACAGTAAAGACATGGCGTCCCTCTGTCCCGATATAAAATAGAACCAGGTCTGCGTGCATCGTTTGCGAGCGCGCGCACGAGTAGCTGATTACCACGCATACAGCATGAATACCACTATCTTCCTGGATCTTTTGAGCTCTACCTACGCATGGGGGGTCAACTGGTCGATCAGAGCAGAAGTTTCACGAGATCTAGTTGCAGGCGTGAGGCAGATTTCGTGCATTTATGGCGTTGCGCGGCTCGAGCTTGCGAGCGTTCCACTGGCTGGCCGGCTGTTTTCGGCAAATAAATCGACCGATGCGAGCGAGCGAGCATACTCCCTGCAAGTTTTCGTGCCCATTGAAACGCTCCATCTCTGCGCCAATCGCTGCATCGACGAGACAGCACGCAATCAGTCAAGCTTTCGCTCCCTGCAAGTCTCATCGGAGCAGCCTCTGCATGGAAAGAGATCCCAGCACGAACTTGGCAAAATCAAGGGGCTTCTAGTCCTAGTATTGACAGGAGCTGATGCATGCCGAAAGCCACTCGACCCAATCGACCGATGCAGCCGGCGATTGATGCTGCAACGCTGCTGCCACCCAAAGAGGCAAAGCACAGGATAGATATCTCACCCGTCAACAGGGAAAAGCCCAGCAGCACAAGCAAAGAATTCCGATCTTTCCCGAGGCAGGAGGAGGCGGAGGAACGGATCACCGAGATGGAGTACTACTAGGTCGCTGGGTGTCGTACCACCTAAGCGGCAGGCTAGCGGCAAGCCATTCCTTGGCACTGTACTACTACGAGCGGCCTGCATGCCTGCTTGCGCTCCGCAGCCTAGCACAGCAGCTTCCTCCACGTTGTTTTCAGAGCCCCACGCCAAACCACGCACGCACGAGCGAATGCGCATTGCAGGACTACCATTACGGTCCTCTTGGCTATAAAGATATAAAAAAACCCGGTAATTCCAGCAGAATAATACCATTGCAGGAGTAGTTAAGATTTGTCTAAATTTACATATATTTATATACTAAAATACGTCTAGATACATGTGAATCAGGACAATTCTACAACATTCTTTTCTAAACAGAGGAAGTAGTAATGTTTTAGGAAAAAGAGCAAGTTTCCATTTTTTTTTATAGAAACATCAACTTTTGAACAAATGGTTACGTGCCACCCAAATCGCTATGCATTTGTTGACGGATCTCTGCTGTGTTCGTTAGCGGAATGTGCCAGTCCAATGGTGGCAGAAAAAGGTTGTGGATCCCCGCACACTATTGCCAACCCGTAGTACGCTGCTTGGCATCGTCATTATCAGGATATCATGTCTGCTATAATATGCTCTCTCTAAAGATGTGATCGGGATGGTGATGTCTCAGTTTACCTAGCGGATGATGCTGATCCGTGACGCCCTTGCAAAGGAGAAGACACGTGATTGGAGCATGACGACTTTCTTCAACAAGTGAAGGTATATCATATACCTTGTCGTTCGTCCATAGGGCATTCGCTCTATCCTAAAGATTTAGCGACATACCTACTCGCCGGGCTTGAAATGATTACACCACCCTTGGCGCCCTTGTTGATGCTCGAGCTGCTTCTCACCCCTTGCCCATCAGGAACATGTATGCCCAAATGCTGGTCACATAACAACGCATGGATGCGATGAAGGTCGACCCTTGGTGCGGATATCCACTCCGCCCACTACATCTCCAGGAATGGCGGCGATTGACAGACGTTCCAACAATAGCCTCCGCTGACGCCTCAGTCCAGGTATCACCGCTCCCCGGGCAAGCCAACGTTCACCAACAACAAGCCCAGTGGTGGTGGCGGTCCTCGTTGGCTCCCTTTGCGTGCTATTCAGGCTACTCTTCCGGTTGCAATGGTGCTCATCCCATTGATAACTCCCCAAGAGCAGGGGATCTCTGTAATACCTCTCAATGTGGAAGTAAGGTATTGATCCGTAGGAACAAGATGAAAAAGCTATTTTATTCTCTCCAACTAAACTGTCACAAGTTTTAGTTGTTTATGCACTAAACACGTTGAAGGAATAAGGTGGTTGATTTAATACAAGAAAGTAAAGTGCAAAAAACAATAATGTAAAAGTGTCTGAGTCCTCTTCAATGCAAGAGGATAAGACAAAGGTTTTCTCTTATAAAAACAATTGACCTGGGTTCATGAGTTCACTCAATCGTCTCTCTCAGTCTATGGTGATGATCATGTTATAGATGATAAAAATACACATAATTATCATGCTTTAATGATAACTTTTATGGCATCTACATATACTAAAACACATAGTTGAAAGAATACCTATATGTGTTGTTGTGTCACCCTCGTAAGGCCAGCATGTGGTTGTTGTCACTCGACCATGTCATACTTCTCCCTTTTACCCCTAGATAAAGGTTGTTTGGTTGCATCGTTGCTATCACTCAACACATATGTCGTCTATCACTCGGTCACCCCTCATATACATACCTAGAATATGTGGACATTTGAGGTAGTGCCACTTAGAATTGATATTGAGAATTATCTAGCTCCTATGTGGCACATTTAGCTCTAACAAGTTCCAATTTGCTTTGTTTCTTTTATTGCTCATCTTTTGGATCTTGTTTGTGAGAGATTTTCTTGATATGTGTTTCCTCATATTTGGACCACCATATCTTCCATGGAAACCATTCGCATAAAGTTACTTTAATCTTTAATGATTATGTGACTATTTGGAGCTATCAAGAATCTCTCTCGAAGCATCAAGCTAATGTTTATATCTTGTTACATGTTTATTTGTGTGAATATGATCATGATATCATTGCAAACTACCACGGGAAAAATTTCCCCATAATTCTTGGCATTGGACGAGTGGAACTCCATATATGGTAGGATTTTATTGATCATGTTCACATTGGCCTTCACTTTTCTTTATCCTATCTTTGGCCAAGAAATTGTTTTAATTTTCTCCCATGTCTTCCTTGTCTCTTGTGAATCCTTTAGTTTATTGGTATTTGCTTGTGTTTTATTTAATGTAGGTAGTGATGATGATCTCTTTTGTGTGCATTTTGCATTCAAAAGCAAAATTCTATATAATGCACCATTCGTGGGGGAGATCTCCTATATTATCTAGAACACTCCTTTTATGCTTCTTGTGTTGATCCATTTCATGTTTTTCGTGCTTAGAAGTTTGATCTTTTCTTTTGGTACTTTGTGCCATCATGAAAAGTGTAGAGAGTGTGGGTGTGTGTGTTGGAACCTTGCTCCATTTGGGAGTTGGCTTTATCTCATTCTTTGTTACTTGTTTTGATCTTTTAGAATGAGATAAATCCTTGAGCATTGTGTGTTTTGTGCATATTTTGCTCTTTAGCTTTTGCCTTGTTCATTTGTTGAATTGGTGTCCTTTCATGTATTGATTTGGCTCTTTGATACAATTTGGACACCTTTTGTCGTGTCACACTCTTGTGTGCTACTTCTTGGTTTACTTGGTGTTTAGTTCAAATTGTATCTCATTTTTGGTTCTTGAGAGTCTTGTGCATGCATATTTACTACATGTTTATATTATGGCATGCTTGCTTTCTTGATCCAATATATAGGGGATTCTCCACCAAATCCTATCGGCTAAGATGTGCATGAAATTCAATTTCATATCAATATGCACATATTTATGTGGAGGGTTTCCTATGTATTGTAGTTGGACTAACTACTTTGAACCCAATTTGTTTGGGACCATAGTGTACCTAATTTTGTTTTAGGTACATTGGAGATATATATTTTGGACGCTTATCTCATCCATTAGGAAGAAGTGGTGCCTACATGCCAATTGGAGGCAACCTAGGATGATCAACAAATTCTTATCCTCTACATCCTCCCAATTATATCTCGGAAACAAGTATCTCTCTCTCATGCATACATATCTTGTTTCCAATCTCTTGTGGGTTGCTTGTTGGCATGAATTTGTGTGTTTGTAATGTTGTGGTTCTTTGTTTGGTTTTTACGAGTTCTCTCTTTTGCAAATGTGAGTATGTTGAGATGAGTGCATATAATGGGAACTATACAAAATCATGAGCATGATCCTCTTATCCCAAATATGTCAATCTAGCAATTGTATTGCCTATCATTTCCTCAATTCTCTCCCATGTGCAATAGTGAGTATTTTGCATAGTTGATTTCTATTTTTGATACTTGTTTCCTTTCTCCATATATTCCATCTATTCCCTTTTCCCCCTTGGTAATAGCTGTAATGTATGTAGTGTGTCGGTGTTTGAAGCTCATTGTTGTACAATAAGATATATTTGAGCCTTTGACCATGCTTTCAAGCAAAAATCTTATTAGTATATTATATGATTTTTTATGCTTTCTTGAGTATCTATTTTGTGTGTGCATGTTTCTTTGTGGGCATATGTCTTTGTGACATTTTCCACCTAGAAACTTATACACACAAGAGAAGATAAATCTTTGGTTGTTTTGTTTTACTTGGAGACCACACTTTATTTCTTTTTGATTCTTCGGTGGCTTCCAATTTTTTTCCTATGAGTGCTTGTCCCACTTGTTTGCATCTCCGGGCACTCATAGTTTGATCTCTCTTGCCTTGTATTGTTAAATGAGTATGGAGGAGTTAGGATTCCATGATTGTGCACTTTGTTTCCAAATATAATTATTATAATTGGTGCATATTCCTTGGGGAGCTTCTCTAACTCACTTAAGAATGTTCATTTGCCTTTATCTTTGTTTGAGGCTTAAATGTCTATGGGGGAGTGAGGATTACATATTTGTGCATAATGTATTCAAATCAATGATTCTATTTTGTGCACAAAGATCGGGGAGCTTCCCTATTACATCTAAACACTCATTTGTTTGTATCATAATATTTTGTGATTTTCTTTTGGTATCAATTGTTGTTGTCAATTGGTATTTTTGGATCTTTTGGTTGCTCGCTTCATTTGTTGAAGCTTCTTTCTTTTTATTTTATTTTTGCAATCTTTGGGTCCTCAATATAGTTTTTACTTCCTCCCAAGGATTCATCATTGGATATGTGCATATGCACACCTTTGGAGGAATTCTCACTATATTGGCCGTCTAGAACTTCTCACTCATTTTGGCAATTAATGCCAATGGGGGAGAAGTTTTAGAGGGTTTAAGGGAAGTTGGTTTATGCTTTGAGTTGGTTCTTAAGCATTAGCCTTGCATGCTCTTGCATTTTTGTTGTTGCTTTGCATGTTTAATATATAGAGGAAACTCTTCTAACGATAATGGTTGGCAATATATGCAATGAAATTCAATTTCATCACACGTGCATAGATTGTAGGGGAGTTTGCTCTATATATTGTGGTTGTACCAACATCACATACTTGTGTAGTATTTGATGTTGGATCAACCATTTTTTTATTAAATTCCATATTTAAACCCTCTCAAAGGGATTGTCATCAATTACCAAAATGGGGAGATTGAAAGGGCATGTATGCCCCATGTGTGGTTTTGGTAATTAATGACAATCTCTATGGACTAACGTGTAAATTGAGTTTCACCTGTAGGTTTATCCATTGGCATCGTTTGGACCATGTGTTGGGTTCAAGGTTGAAGAATAAGAAGAAGCAATGTCCAAGAGCTTTGTGCCTATTGGAATCTTGTTGAAGAAGAAGAGAAAGATCAAGTATGTCTTGAAGAAGCAAAAGATTGAGTTCCTTATGGACATTTTCAAGACATCATCAAGAAATGAAGGGCAAGCTCAAGGTGCACCATCTCTAGAAGATCTCATGCTTGAATCTTGCCATCCTTGGTGATCATGGAGTGATGAAGACAAGGTCAAAGAAGAGGTTTCCTCATGGAGTATGGGGGAGCCATTCGCAAGTCTTCATCAAGAAAGAGCAAGCAAGAGCAATCAAGAAAAGTATTCCATCTTGAAGGTGACAAGATCGTCTACATCAAGCTCAAGTGGGATGCTCAAGGCAAAGGTATGATCTTGATAGGTTTTCTATTTTACCGGTCTCCTGTAGTGTTGGGAGCCCGGGTTTAGGACAGATAGCCGTACTATCAAGAGGGGATCTCAAGTGGGTGAATCGTTCATATCTTTCGGAGAGAGCTCAAACCTTTGCATACATAGCATCATATTTCTTGGTTGTTGTTTGGTTCTTGTCCATGTGAGGATCTAGAGCTTGTGGTTATCCTCATAGCAAGCTCCAGTCCATCAAAAACGGATTTCCCTGATATATCTTATTGCGGTTTTGTTTCTATGGGTTTTCGGGCTCTACACCTTGGGAGGTATCTCACATTTATATTCATGGTATTTTGTCCCTTGGTGATACCCAATATTTCCAACAAAATTGGTTTCATCTTGTTTGGAGTTCGGATGCAAAAGTTGTGGCAGTTTTGGTCCTGGAGTTTTTGCCTGACCGAAAGTTCTAGCCGTCTATCGGTAGTACCGCCAGGGCTTTTGCTACCGGCAGTACCGGTGTTAATTCTGGCCCAAATTCCGGTAAACCCGATTTCGGTTCAGTACCCTCTCTGTCTTGGTGTGTGTATTTGATGGAACTTGGATCGGTATTTCAGGCGGTACTACCGTCCCCACCGGAAGTTCCGGTGGACGACCGATAGTACCGTCCAGGATTGTCTTTGTGTTCATTTGCACCTCGTTTTTGGACCGTTGGCTAGGTATGACCGGTAGTACCGGCCACCCAACGGTACTACCGGTCGTGCACAAAACTGTGGGTAACAGGCAGATCGGGGAGCCCTTTAAAAGGAGCTCCCCTTTCCCCTTCGGGACGAACTTGCTCTTTCTTGGTTTTTGGCTTTCTCTCTCCTCCATTGTTGACCTTGAAGAGCTTGCCCTCTCCCCTTCCCCCTCCTATGATTCTTGCATCTTTTTGAGAGATTTGAGAGAGGAGATCTAGATCTACAACCTCACCAAACCAAATCCCTTTTTGTGAAGGAATCCTTGGGATCTAGATCTTGAAGAGTTTTGTGTTCTCCTCTTGTGTTCTTCCTCTCTCATTACCCCAATAGCTTTTGTAGCTTTGGTGGAATTTGAGAGAGAAGGAGTTGCCTCTTACATTTGGTGCATAGGTTTGAGTTCTCCTCGGAGATTCGGCGAGTTCAAGCCCTTGGACTTGTTTCTCTTGGGTTCTTGGAACCCTAGACGGTTGTGTGGAGTTGTGGTGTGTTCTTAGGGCTCCAATTGAGTTATGGAGGTTCCCCAAGCTTGTTGGCCTATTGTGGCATTGTGGAGCCTTTATGGCATTTATGAGTGTCACTAAACATGGTTTTACTGAATATCCAATTATGCAATATTTTTATAATGGACTTACTGATGAATCCAAACAAATGATTGACTGAATTGCAGGAGGAACATTGAGTGAATTGACAATAGAGGAATCTTCAAAAAAATCACGGTAAGAGCTTCTAATGATGAGTAATATAATCTAGAAGGAGAAGCCGAACCAAGGAAAAGTATGCTTTTTATAATACAAGAAGTCATGCCCGAGGTAAAGAAGTCAATGGAAGAAAAAGGTATAGCAGCTAAACTTGTTAAAAAAGATAATGTTGATGTGTTTCAAGCTTTAGTAGAAGAAGATGAGATGGATAAAAATCTTCAAAAATGTATGCGTCAACAAGCTCAATTATGTTATAGTTATAATAAGCATCTTAAACTACATGAAAAAGATATTAAGGAACTAATAGAAGTTTTTGATGATCTAGGATATGCAACTAGACATCTCGATACAAATGTTAGGATGGTTAAAATTCAGTGCAGGATTTTCCTGAAAGCCTAGCTCCATTTGACTTTGTTTAGGTCTCCGAAAGGCAAAAATACACAAAATAAGATTTTCCTGTCCCACGGAGTTATAAATAAAAAGAGGAGATCATTGGTAAATCCCCATAAATTAATATAAAACATGAATATAACATCTTATATATAGCAAATATGTTGGAGTTCATAGCAACAAACTACAAAGTTTATGTATGCATTTTTACATGCATCAGGTACGTATTTAGGACGCATGCATCAATCCAACCTTGTTCAGAGAAGTATATATCATTAATGGGGAAAAATGAGAAGGCATCTCAACTCAGATGCTTGTGATGTGCTACTTAGATCCCCCAACAACGATGAATACAATCACATCAATAATTTTGGTAATGCAAAGAAGATCAAGACACTATAAGAAGTCTACCGAGGAAGCGACTATTTTAAGGAGTCGAGGTTGATGCACTAAGAAGTAAGCTTGAGAGCTTCAAATCTGAGAAGGTCGAAACAGTTCGAAGTATCTACTTCATGTTGGGTACTCTCACTAATGAGATCCAAAGGTTTGGCATCAAATATGTGGTGATCATTTTAATGTGAAGAAGCTACTCTTGGACATTGATGATAAATGTGACATCTTCTGCACCCTCATCACCAAGAGGCCAGGTTTCAAGATACTCAACTTATCCCAAGTCCTTCAAAGAATCAATGCCAACGAGAGCATCCTCGCTGAGAAGCAAGAGATTTTTGACCTAGATTCAAGCTCAACAAGGAGCATGAAATTCAAGGAAAAGAAAGATGTCAAATTCTATGTATGATAAACCTAACATGTTTCTAGGACAAAGTAGGCTATGGGACTTCAACAAAACTTCTAGAATTACTAGACAGACGAATGGATCCAAATGGGACGTGACTACCCGGGAAAATGGACCCAAAGGGAGCACGACTGACCATAAATCCTTTACATGCTATATTTGGTACAAAGTTATTTTCTAGGTAACGACATCAGTCATGTCACGCACACACTTGTGCGAGCTAGTCCCCTATCATGGTAAGCTCCGAGTGCATTGTGATGTACCTAGAAATATATACATTATTTATGATGGATGCGATATTGATATCTGGTGTGTTTCCTTCTATTTTTTTTGAAAGTCGAAAACTCGTTGGCATATATGTACAGATCTAACTACTGGAAAATCGAATGTGTTGTAAAAAATGTGACCATTGTGTTTTATAAAAATCATTTGATTTACCAGACACACAAATTGATATGGAGAATTTAGGAGTCATACACCCAAATCCATTTTATGCATTAACCATGGATCATGGACGAACAAAGTGAGAAGGCATCTTAAAGCTATAGATGAAGAGATTTGGAGAAATAATCACGAAGGAGTTACCTTGTTGATGCCTCATCCCCTGTGGCTAAAACACATTAACGACCTTGATAATGCAAAGAAGATCCAAGATACTCTGGAAGATCCACTATTTCAAGGAGTCGAGGTTGATGCACTAAGAAGAAAGCTTGGGCACTTCAATTTTGGGAGCGTGAAACTTTCCGGAGCATCTACTTCCGGTTGGCTAGTCTCACCAATGGGATCCAAGGGTTCTATTGTGAAGGAACTACTCATGACCATCAATGTGAAATATGACACCTTTTGAACCCTCATCATCGTGAGACCAGGTTTTAAAATGCTCACTCCATCTTAAGTCCTCGGGCCCATGAGCACTAGCAGAGCTTGGACGAAAATGTTGGGCGGGCCAACCCAAATAATATCACATATTTTTCTTTGATGGCCTATTTTAGCTCCCATCTTTCATTGTTTGGGGCTGGCCTGCATGGGCCATGGCCTAGTTTTGCTTCAAGATAGCTTCGCCCTTGTCCATGAGAGCATCTTCAAAGAAAAGCAAGAGCATCATGACCTGGATTCAAGCTCAAAAAGTAGCGTGGCAATGAAGGAAAAAAAGTGATGGCATTCAATGTTTGAGAAACTGACCGCGGTTTGAGGAAAAAAGGTTCAGCAAACTCGCTAAAGTTACTAGACGGCGAATGGATCCAAATGGAGCGTGACTACCTGGGCAAATGGATCCAAAGGGAGCACGACAGAACATGTACCCTTTACGTGCTATACTTGGTAGAAATTTATGCCCTGGCTCATGCCGCACACGCGCTTGTGCCAGCTGGTCCCATGCCACCCTAAGCCGCCAGTGCATTGTGATCTACCCACAATTATGTACACCATTGATGATGGATGCAATATAGTAGATATCCGAAGGATTTCCTTCTGTTTTTCCCCAACATGCCAACCCAGTCACATAGCTGTACAAATCTAACTACGGAAAAATCGAATATCTATACCCACAAATGTGGGAAGGGTGAAACTGTCCGAAGCATCTACTTCCGGTTGGCTAGTCTCACCCATGAGATCCAAAGGTTTTGTCACCAAAGATGTTGTGATCGCTTTATTGTGAAGAAGGTACTCATGACACTCGATGTGAAATATGAAACCTTATGCACCCTCATCGCCGAGAGGCCAGGTTTCAAGATGCTCATCCCACCTTAAGTCCTCGGAAGAATCGATGCCCACGAGAACATCCTCACCGAGAAGCAAGAGCTTCGTGACATGGATTCAAGCTCAATAAGTAGTGTGACAATGAAGGCAAAGAAAGTCGTCCCATTCGATGTCTCGGAAACTGACCGCGGTTCGAGGAAAAAGTAGGGTCATGTGTTCCAGCAAACCCGCTAGAGTTACTAGAAGGGCGAATGAATCCAAATAGGGAGTGACTACCCGGGCAAATAGATCCAAAGGGAGCACGATAGACCGCGTACCCTTTACGTGCTATGCTTGGTAGAAATTTATTTTCCAGGTAACGGCTCACGCCGCGCACACGCTGGTGCCAGCTGGTCCCATGCCCGCCGGTGCATTGCGATATAGCCACAATTACGTACATCATTGATGATGGACGCGGTATAGATATCCGAAGGATTTCTTTCTATTGTTTTCCGAAACACGCAAACTCGGTCACATATTTGTACATATCTAACTATGGAAAAATAGAATGTGCTGTAACAAAACTCTGAAAATTGTGTTTTAGCAAAACCTCACTGGACAAGCGAATAGATCTACCTGATCGAAGATGGGTATATGCACCACGTCGATAATGACGCGGTGTAGATGACACGAGCGCGGTGCAGTGCAGAGTGCTGGCACACGAGAGTGGCCACCCTGCTCACGCCCCTCCACAGCTTTTGACCGCGCGGCGACACGGCAAGCCCGGACACGAAATGCCCGGTGCCGTTCAGCGTTGCCGCCCGCACACCCACGCGCTCCGCCCCCCTCTTCCCTCTAGCCCTCACGCTCCCATGCACCTTTAAAACCCCCGGCACCGCACCCACACCAAGGGCACACAAACGCAAAGGCTCTAGCTATAAGCGCAAACAAGATCCGTCCATCCTCCTTAGCCAGCAGCCATGGAGAACGTCCAGTACCACCACCAAGCCGCCAGCCACCGCTCCGCTTCCCCTCTCCCTCCTCCTCCTCCTCCTCCGTCCCCGCCGCTGTCCCCGGAATCAGCCGCGGCGGAGGCGCTGGCGAACGCGCGGTGGACGCCGACCGTGGAGCAGATCGGCGTGCTGGAGGGGCTGTACCGGGAGGGGATGCGCACCCCCAGCGCGGAGCAGATACAGCGTCTGACGGTGAGGCTCCGCGAGCACGGCCCCGTCGAGGGCAAGAACATCTTCTACTGGTTCCAGAACCACAAGGCCCGCCTCCGCCAGAGGCAGAAGCAGCAGAGCTTCGACTACTTCGCCAGGCAGTTCCACCGGCCCCAGCCGCTGCCCATGCTCCACAGGCCCCCCGGCCACCCCTTCCCGCGCGCCGCCCCGACGCAGATGATGATGACGCAGGCGCCGCCGCAGCACCCTGCATGCAACAGATCGGAAGGTATGCATGAGCCCCGTCCCCCACCAGACACGCCATTAATTTATTTTTTATTTATTAAATCTGCTTTTGGCATGTATATATATATGTGTGTGTGTGTGTGTGTGTGTGTGTGTGTGTGTGTGTGTGTGTGTGTGTGTGTGTGTGTGTTGATGGATTATTATAGCTTCTCAAGGTTTTGTGCGTCTCGTAGCTTGTTGGCTGTACATCTGGGTTTAGCTGGAAAGGATATGTATATGCATCTAGGAATTGCAATTTTAACTCACGGCGTCCATGCATCATCTGCTACGTGGTCAAAGCTGATCGGGGTGGTGACGTTTCGATCGGCTGTTTCCTTTCATGCATATGGACTATACTATGGAAAACAAATCTACCTTTTCTGTGCATGGGTAACACTCGGTGTACGCTGACCTATGCATGTATGGTCGTCGTTTTAGCGAGCGACATGATGTAACACGGTCCTACTATTTGTCGTCTGTGTTTTTTCTTTTTGCGGGTATGTAGTAGCGAGTATGTACTGTATGTATCCATGTCCACGCACACGCTTGCTTGTTCTGCTTGTTCTTCTACTCATGATGTGCATGCATGGCCCTGTGTGTGTGTGTTTCATGCATGTTGGTAGCTGCTTCTTTTGCCCTGTCGTCGGTCATAACTACCTGTCGTCTATGTATACACCTAGAGAGTGTCAGTGGAGCAGGGAGACCCTCGCTCGCAGTCATGGTCACACGATTTAACGTTGCCTCCCTATGTAGCTGCTGCTGCTACCCTTTTGTAGCTCGTTTAATCTTCTGTGCCCCCTGCGCATGCGCATGCGTGCATATGCATGCCCCAGGTTCGGAGGGAATTTACTGTCCTACTACCGTAGCTACAACCGAAGCGGCCAGACACAGCCTTCCACACCAGTCCCTAGCTAGCTGCTGCTTCCTCTCCCATCCTACGAAATACTACTACGCATATACTAGTATACTACAATTTGTTGCAGGTCGAAAGGTTGAAAGACGCGTGTGTCAGCCAATCTAGAATCCAGTTGTGCGGTTCATGGATCATCATTGTGCGTGATATTGATTTCTGCTGCACCTAGATCTCTGCTAGCTCTTCACCATATCGATCATTATTTGGTTTTGGAATCAGCAAGATGCAAAATCCAAGGAATTTGCTTAGCGCTAACAAGTTTTCCATTGGATCCACGACTCTTTCCATTGCAGTGATGTACATGCAGCACCAGCAGCAAGTGCAGCAAGCCTACATGACGGGACAGGCACAGGCCGCGGTGCAAGCGGCCTACTACTCGCAGACGCAGCAGCAGCCACTGCACTACCCAAGGATGGACAAGCAGCCGCGTGACAACGTCCGGGCGCAGCTCACACCGTCCGGCGCCGTGTACTACCACCAGCGCCCAGCTCCGACCAACGGCGCCGGTACCCAGCACCAGCAGCAGCCGCGCGCGCTGCACTCCTCTCCGGCCACCGGCGGCTACAAGGCGGCGGCGGACGCCCGCCCCGTCCAGCCCCAGACCCTGAACCTGTTCCCGCTGCACCCCACCTTCGCGCAGCGCGAGAAGAAGAAGACGCGCCGCCCCAGGACCGCCAGCTCCGCGATGCCGTCATCCTCCACCGCGTCCTTCTCCTGGGAGTCGGAGGGCGGGGGGAGCCACAGCGGCCAAACCTCGGCGCCGTTCTACGACTTCTTCAGCCTCGATTCTGGAGGCCGCTGATTAAGTGGAAGCCGCTGCAGTGAAGATGATGAATTGTCTGCCGTCTGGTTTGCTCAAGTTGTTGAACTGTGTCGATTTCTTGTAGGCTGGTTATATCTCTCTCGTCGCCGAGCCGTTGCGTTTTGGGAGATCCATTTGCGATATGTTGGTTTAAATTACAGTTATAGAACAAATATATGTACTGCTTCATCAACCTGAAGCGTGCATCGGAAACAAATTGTTAAATTCCATTCGAGTAATCCAGTTAAATTTTCTTTATTGTAAGGACTGCATGGATGTTGTCTCAGTTTTTGCTCGTTTCATCATAGTATGATTCATACATCGGCCTAGATCGTATCATCATGTGAAATTCCTGTGTTTTTTCCTATGCACCATCCGAACACACATCTTACAAAATTCCTGTGTTTTAAAATCATGTAGCAATTTATCATAGGTTTTTTTTTTTTTTGAGATTACACCCCATTATTCAAAACTTCAACAAAAATTACAGGGATGTCTAAACCATCCGGTGGCTGATTCCACCACACATATCTGCCCCCTGGCCGGGAGGAGGCGAACCTTGCTAGCCGGTGAGCTTCTCCGTTGGACTCCCTTCCTTCATGAACAAAGAAGGTATCTCCTCGTTCTAGAGCCCGATCGCTGATCTCCTTGAGGATGTTTCCAAACCTCCCCCGGCAGTCACCCTTCAAGCCAATAATCACCTCCAAGTAGTTCGATGCAACATGTATCGGTCCCAGGAGTAAATCAGCAGCAGTGTCGGGGAGCGCCTCTCTACATGCTAAGGCCTCCAGGCACCCTGGGTCTGTGAGACCAACAAAGACATAGTAGCAGCCGCACCAATGAAAGCTCCCTCCAAAGTGCGGCAGACGACGCCCACCGCCCCCTTCAGTGCCGATTTAGCGACCGCGGCATCAACATTAATCTTCCTGCCGGCGGTGCCAACCATTTCTTCCTCCCAGTCTTGGGCTGAGTTCTGCCTCTTGCCCTTTCCTCCTGTGAGCTAATCTCTCCTAGGTCACCCATAAATTTATTAACAAAAGCTATAGTCGCCATTGGACTTTGGAATATCTCTTCATGGGTCGCCTTCCTTTTAGCATGTCAAATCTGTTAGCATTAATCTTGATTAGGAAAGTGTCGATGTTGAGTCTCCATGTGTTGCAGCTGTATACACCAAGTTTGAGTCTGTTTAGGACTTGGAGTTGTTGTGTACGAATCAGTCTAGAGTAGTAGTCAAGCTAGCTTAGACTAAAGAAGGTAGTATTAGTCCGGGTAGGATTAGTAGTTGGTCTATGGTGTCTTGGTATCATAGTAGGACTAGGACATTGGGTCGGTCAGCTGTTCGTGCATATATACACGACAGTACGTGAGTTTTTTTTTATCAGAGCGTACCGTAAGATTGAGAAGAAAATAAAGAAAAAGAACGGGCACGATACGTCCCGGGAGCGAGGTCAAAGATTTAAAGCCACGCTTGCCCCGGGGAGGCGATACTACTAGCGCCTCGGGGCGGGCGACCGGGTGGAGATGGCGGGCATGCCGTCAAGGATGAGGTGGCAGGTGATCATGGTTTGGAGGAGCGACAGGGAGGAAGATAGCGGGCGAGGCGTCGTCGGCAAGGTGGTGGATGGGGATGATCGTTGATGAGTGCGATGGTGCCGGGGTGCGGTGCTGGAGAATCTTGTCAAGATCATCGTCCGGGAGAGTATGAGCCAAGGAGTCAAGTGTGTGCAAGGTAGCACGTTCGGTCATGTTCGGTCGGTGTTGTGTCTGTGAGTCATTGTTGCGTCCAAGTGCTCGTCTGTTTGAGGATCCGTTACAGTTGAAGCGAATGAAGGTTGAGGGACTATCCATCGTATGGACGAAGACACAATTTGCGTGCCTCGATCAGGTCGTCTACGTGTCTCGACGAGAGGATCAAGTTCAAGTGTGAAGGGGGCGGTAAACCAGTGAAGGGGAGCCTCTTCAATGAGGACCTGTCTCTACATGAGGCCGGAGTGGATGGAGTTCACGAGGTGGTTGGCATGTATTGCGCTAGGGTGGACAGCGTGTTCCACGGTTTGCCAGCGTGACTGGGTAGTCCGGATCATACTTGATTTGTTCCGTAAATTCGCCAAGTTAAAATTGGGGAGAGCCAATTAGACTTATCGTGATGCGAGACCTAGACAAGACGCAGATCTACAACGAATCAAGATTGGAGGAGCACAGAAGACAAAGAGTCGTCAATCAAGATTAGGGAGAGATTGTTAGCATTAATCTTGATTAGGAAAGTGTCGGTGTTGAGTCTCCATGTGTTGCAGCTGTATACACCAAGTTTGAGTCTGTTTAGGACTTGGAGTTGTTGTGTACGAATCAGTCTAGAGTAGTAGTCAAGCTAGCTTAGACTAAAAAGGGTAGTATTAGTCCGGGTAGGATTAGTAGTTGGTCTCGTGTGTCCTGGTACCATAGTAGGACTAGGACATTGGGTCGGTCAGCTGTTCGTGCATATATACACGGCAGTACGTGAGTTTTTTTTATCAGAGTGTACCGTAAGATTGACAAGAAAATAAAGAAAAAAAACGGGCACGATACGTGCCCTTGGCCATAAGATTTTTCGAGCGTGCTTGTTTGTCTAGTTTGATGTAGTCGATCCGTGGGAATTCCAACAAAATCGCCCACAACGTCACTAGCATTCGTATAAAATCATCCTTCTTCATGGTCTCTATCATGAAGGAGAGCCATTTCCTCACCACTGGTTCATTAGAGAGCGAGATGTGCTCGGTGATATCTTCATATGATAATGCCCAGACACACCGTGCCAAATTGCACTCAAGCAATGAGTGCCTCCATGAATCTTCTTGCCCGCATATAGAGCACGCCACCGAATCAGCCATATTACACCGTTGTCCCACATCGCCTGTGGGTAGAGAGTGTTGCACGAACCTCCATAAGAAGTGGCGAATCTTCGATGGGACCGCAATTTTCCACAGCTTGGTCCAGAGCTTGCTATCGTCCGATGATGACGCAGCACGCTCATCTCACCAGTCTTCCCGGGTGTGTTTGGTCGCTGCCAACTCCTGATAACATGAGCGAACCGAAAAGGTACCGGTACGCTCCGAATGCCAAGCCCAGAAATCCGTTTGGTTTTGATGGCTAAGTAGTATATTGCAAATCACCTCAACGTCCATCGGATAGAAGAATGTCTCCAGCTTCTGCCGATTCCAAGAGCGAGTCTGGCTGTCGATCAGATCGCTCATAAACCACGGTGCGTCCTCTTCCTCTTTCGGTGCTACTGGTCGCATCCGCTCATCGCGCGGTAGCCAATTCTGAGTCCAGATTCCAGTCGTGCTCCCATCTCCAATACGTTTTATTAAGCCAATATTCAGAGCATCTATGCCTTCAAGGATCGACCTCTACACCTGAGAGGGGAGCGACCCTAAACTAGCTATGAGAATATCACCATCGGGGAAATAAACCGCCTTCAGAACCCTAGCACTCAGGGAATCTAGTGTCATAGAGAATTCTCCAAGCTTGCCTAGCCAGAAGTGAAATATTGAACAGCTCGATATCCCGAAAACCCAAGCCACCCGCAAACTTGGGTTGCGTCATAGTTTTTCAGGAAACCCAACTTGTCTTTCTCTGTCCTTCCTTGCTGCCCCACCAGAACTTACGAAGCATAGTATTTATATGCTCACATAGGCCTCTTGGCAGTTTAAAACATGACATAGAATAAGTAGGAACTGGCAATGCAACTGCCTTGATCAACACTTCTTTTCCCCCAACCGAAAGCAACTGCTCCAGCCATCCCAACACCTTCTTCCAAATTTTATCTCTAAGATATTTGAAAGCACCACGCTTGGACTTACCCACATCAGATTGCATGCCAAGATACTTCTCATTTAGGGTCGCATGCTAAACCTCAAGTTCGACTTTTATCCCTTCCCCCAAAGCTTCTGGACACCCTTCACTAAAAAAATTGAAGACTTGTCCATATTAATCCTCTGACCGAAGCATCAGAATACTTGGTCAGTACCTTATTTGTCTCAGAAGCAATTAATCATAGGTGGCATCTCAATACTGATGGAACGGTTTTGGGCCTTGTGCGATTTTTCCTACTCCTATGGCTATGTTTTTAAATTCCCGCAATTCAGAGAGTCCTGAAACTATTTGCAAGGCTAGTAAACTGGAAAGCCAGGAAGATTTCTGATGACATATATGTTACATATGATATATCTAGATCTTATTCTATGGGAGAGGCTGATTAACAAAGCGAATGATTCCCCCATGCTTCCTATGTATAAATTGTTAGTGGAAAACTACGTTTTCCATGATGTACTGCCGAATTTAGCATATTTATGCCTGAACATAGTTTTATTGTATTGATAAAACTTCACCATCTAAAAAAAGCAACAAAGGACTCCATGAATTCATCTTCTCCTGAGTTGTTGATCTCTAGTAGTGTCTCGAAATGGCCCAAGGCCACATCCACCTCCGCATTCGTGCGGAGAGGACCTGGCACACCTGCTCTATTCTCCATAGGGGGTGCGTCTTGAATGTTTACTTAACCCCACACACAAGGTGGTTCACGCTTCATATCGCTTGGGGACCCGACTTTGACGTGTGCTGTGTCATGTTGCCTCACATGGTCGGCCCTCAATGGGCATGCATCCAAGCCACCCACCCAACTTTCTAGTAGGGTACACACTCCCAGCCCATGTCCACCTACTGATGCACGCTAGGGAGATGCGTTGACACATGCGAAAACCATGTGATTGTGTGGTAAACTTGTGCAGAGGTAGTGCGCACGAAAGCCCGTGACTAGAAATAAAAAAGGCATCAATGTGCTTTATGAAAAATAATAGAGATGAAATAACCGCACTTGGAGGCTTTGGCGAAGTCCCGGGATACATGTAGGGAGAGGTACCAAAGACATGGCATGAGACTTTCATGACTCTAGTAAAATTCTACCAAAGAAAGGAGAGTCGATGCAAAGATAACATATTTTCTATGGGTCCTCCACCAGGTTGAGAATTCATGGTAGCCTTTATAAAAAATACATTTCGTATTGACACATGGGCGAAAAAATCTCCCTTTCAGATCCGGAATTTTAACTACTACATGCACACACAACAAGTTTAGAAATAGATCATTCGAGATGCTCTAATAGTCCATACCATTGAAAGGACGAGAACAAATTCAACTTGTCAAGTGTCACGACAATACATTTCCATCCTCGTGACAATATGCATGCAAGTGTAGTAAATTACCAGTAAAGGCTTCAATGTCTAACGGAAGCGTCCATATGAAGTATAGCTCTCTGAGACACCATGGAGTTATGTCTATAGATAGTAAAATATGACCATATAAATGTGAATGCTTTTTTGTGTGGGTGTGTAGGGACGAAGCTAGTAAAAGCCTAGCAAATAAGTACCATAAGCAGGGATGGATCCAAAAATGGAGCATGCGAGGAGCCAAAAATGGAGGAAAGGGTCAATGAAACTTTTGGGCATATTTCCAAAAAACCTCCCACTTGCACTAGAGTCAATAATCTAGTTTACATTTTGTATGTGTCTAACACTCATGGAGTCTTGGTGTTGATCATGTTTTGCTCGTGGAAGAGGCTTGGTCAATGGGTTTGTAACATTCACATCGATGTGTATATTGAAAATATCTATGTCACCTTCTTGGACATGCTCACGTATAATGTGAAAGTGGTGCTTGATGTTCTTGGTATTCTTGTGTGCATGTGGTTCATGGGAAATGGTAATGACACATGTGTTGTCATAGTACATGTCTAGTGGACCCAATGCACCAGGAACCACACCAAGCTAGGAGAGGAACTACTTCATCCAGACCGTTTCCCTTATTGCTTCTGAAGCAGCAATGTATTCCGCTTCACATGAAGATGATGTCGTCACACTTTGCTTGGAACTCCTCCAGCTCACTGCTCCTCCATTCAAAATAAACACATATCCGAATTGAGACTTAGAGTCAGCTAGATCGGTGTCCTAACTAGCATAGACGTAACTCTTTACGACAAGCTCTTGGTCACCTTCATAAATGAGAAACATATTCTTAGTCCTTCTCAAGTACTTAAGGATATTATTTACTAATGTCAAGTGTCCCATTCCTAGATTACTTTGGTACCTTCTAGTTAAACTAACATCATGGCACACATCTGGTCTTGTGCATAACATGGCATACATGATAGAACCTATGGCTGAAGCATATGGAATATTGTTCATCTTTTCTCTATCATTTGCCATAGCTAGACCATGCGTATTACCTAAAGTATTACCTGGAAACATTGGTAAGAACCCCTTCTTTTAATTATCCATTATGAACTTCTTCAAAACTCTATCAAGGTATGTCCTCCGCGATAGCCCCATCAGATTTCTTGACCTATCTCTATAGATCTTGATGTCCAATATGTATGTATCTTCACCAAGGTCTTTCATTGAAAACCTATTATTCAAATAAGCCTTAACAATTTCCAGTAGTTATATGTCGTTTCCAATAAACAATATGTCATCTATATATAGAATTAGAAACGCAATAGAGCTCCCACTCACTTTCTTGTAAATATAAGATTCATCATTAGTCTGGACAAATCCAAATCCTTTGATCACCTCATCAAAGCGGAGATTCCAACTCTGGGATGCTTGCTTTAATCTATAAATGGACCTCTGAAGTTTGCATACCATGTTAGCGTCCTTAGGATTAACAAAACCTTTGGGTCGTACCATGTATAACTCTTCCTTAATGTGACCATTCAGGTATGCAGTTTTGACATCCATCCCGATTTCATAATCATAGAAGGTAACAATTGCTAACATAATCCGTATAGACTTCATCACTACGGTTAAGCAAGTATTATCGTATTCAACTCATTGAATTTGTCGAAAACCCTTTGTGACAAGCCGTGATTTATATATGGTAACATTAGCATCAACATATGTTTTCTTCTTGAATATCCACTTATTCTCAAAGGACTTGCGGTCGTTCGGAAATTCTACCAAAGTCTATACTTGGTTTTCGTACATGGATTCCATTTTGGCTTTCAAGGCATCTAGCCATTTACCGGAGTCTAGGCTCATCATCACTTTTCCATAGTTCGCAGGCTCATTGTTGTCCAACAATAGAACAATGATGACGGGAAGTACGTCGATGTTTGGAGGGTGTGGGTGAAACCCAATGCCACTAGAAGCATCACCCTATTCTCATGTGAACCTCACCACTAAAGGCCTACTTCACTCTCCACTATCGGTATCCTTCAAGGAGGAAACCAGAGCCTTTACAAAAAGTTTGGGGCACACTTCCAGAACTGAATTGGTGGCTCCCAAGATTACCACAGGCTACCACAACACAAAGACAAACTTATCAAGGTGAAAACAACACCTAAGGTTTCCAAAGGAAACACTAGAAGCAAGTCCCTCAAGTTAAGGAGAGGGGAAATCAAATCGCTTCGGTAAGGATGTAGATCTAGGTCTTCTGCTTCAATTCTCCAAAGATCAATAGGTTTGAGTGGTTGGAGGAGGCTAGCACTTTTGGTGGATCGACAATTAGGGTTCTTGAGGTGGGGGTGAGAAACCTAAGGTTGAATAAGGGGAGGGGTATTTATAGCCCTTCCTGATGTAGTCGTTGGAGATATGTAGGGGCGGATAATCCGTCCCTAGAGCGGGCGGATAATTCGACCCACCCAAATATCCGGCCCTCTACCAAATATCTGGCCAAGTATCCGCCCCCAATCTAAGCCTCACACACCTCGACGCGAAAAACTACTTGGACAAATTTGAGGGGTTGCAGATTAGGATTATTTGACTAATCAGCCCCCCGAATTATTTGGCCTAAAACTTCCCAAGTGGCCAGAATGATCTAGTAGGATCTTTTCACTTCTTTTTTTTGGGGGGGGGGGGATGCTGATAGGTGATAAACAAATATTGAACCTATATCACTCAACACATGATTAGATCATCACTAGTGTTGTTGTCTAACACACAAAACCATAAAGGACCGGAAAATGTTCTTTTAGAAGCACCCTCGAATCCTGGTCCTTGACAAGAAAATACCATTGGTTAAATTCAAGGGACACATTGTTATGACGATTAAACTTTTTGAAGGATAGGAGATTACAAGTGATAGAGGGAACGTGGAGAATGTTTTTCATATGTAGTGGATGTGAAGATGTGGAAAGTGTAGAATGACCAATATGTGTGATGTGCATACATGCACCATTGGCTAACTGAACGTGCTCTTTCCTTTGATATGGCTCCCCTCATGGTGAGCTTCTCAAGGTCATTGGTGAAGTGGTCCATCACCACTATGTCAGCAAACCAATTTGGAACCGCTAGATGGGAGGATGTAGCGCCGCCATGTATAGTTGAAAAGGCAGAGATTTGTCGATCCATGTACCTTCCTTCATTGCCCGCACCAAGGTAATTATGCTAGAAGCGTTTGAAGCACTATGAGGCGATGTGTCCCACTTTGGAACAGATTTGACAAAGCAGCTGACCACCCTGTAGGAGCTAAAGGAGGACCTGGTGATGGCTCCGATTTTTGCCATCTTCCACTTCGTTTAAACGTTGTTTTTATCAAGAAATTGCCAAAGAAACTCTCAACTTTTGCCACTAATGACTAATAATTGCAAAGGTATGCAAATCCCTTCTTTGATTTATGTTGTGCAGGAAATCACGACTTTTAAAGCGAAATAAGGAGTCATAATGAAGGATTTTGAGGAAATACACACGACCAAGTAATTGGAGAGGTGTTCCAGGGCGTCTACAAGCTTAACTACCACTGGTACAGGTGCTCCCGTACCACCCGTCCGTACCACCCGCCCGTACCAGGTGGCGATGGCTTCGTCTTGTCAAACCCTACAACTTTCGTGAAGACGCCTATATATTTCGAGGCTCCAGCCGTCAGCCAGAGAGCCGCTATTCTTAGATTGCATCACAATACCACTAAAGGAGATCCACATCATTGTTCATCCATTGTTCACCACTTCCCTCATCCATCCATCCACTAGCCATAGCCATTGTTTTGTACTTTAGATCTCCTTGTGATTTGGTGACCATTGTAAGAATATTTGATTTCAATCTAAGTATTTGTATGATGTTTTCTATCTCCGATCTATTTGTTATGAGTGAGTAGTCCTCATGGGATGTGGGTTGGGGTGAAATCTCGCAGCAATTATGTGCATCTAGATCATGGGAGAATTGTATTTTGTTTGGAATTGTGATTTGTACCTTTTGTTTCTTAATCTCTTGTCTCGATCTATGGACTTGTAGGTACCCAAGATCCCATAGATTGATAAAGGCTTGATGTGAGATACTTGGCTAGCAGCGATCTCATAGGAACCTCAGTGACAGAAAGGGTAGTACGGTCTTCACTTAGTGCCCCATTCGGGATCAACAACACCATCACCACTTAAAGCTTGGATCTGTGTTTTGCACTTAATAATCGTTTGTAACCCATGGCTTCGGCGTACTCTTAGTTGGATTAAAAGTCTATTATTATGCCCGCTATATTACGGGGGCTCCAGAATATTAGGATGTGTTGCCCACAAGAGATTCTCTCGATACAAACATTATACATGACTATGCTTATTATTATCTTTTATCCCATTTGATGTGTAGCTGCAGGTGGATCCTCAACCCTGGCCTATCTCCATCCATTGATTCAAACCCATTATAAAGCAAACTAGATTGGTCCAGTCAACAAAGGTAAAATGAACAAACAAAGTCTTGTAGACGTGTCCTTTTTTATTACCTTTTAGCAGTGCTTTCCGAGGTTCGATTAAACCTAGGTCTTCTAGGGAAAAAGCTATTATACTACATCCATGAATCCAGATCGAAGGTATCAACCCTTTTTCTAGCGCCGTTGCCGGGGAAGCAATTTCGTTATCCTGGTGAGGTCATTAGAGACCTTGTTTTTAGTTTTATTATTAGTTGTAGTTTAATTATTGTTATCAGTTTACTTTCTTGTTATCTATTTGAAAACCCCCAAAAAATAGTTACTTGTTATTCGTTTTCATTACTTAAAAATACCAAAAAGATAAGATCCATGGCTCAAAAGAGATTAGGGAAGTATGCTACTCCCACTGATGATGTTATTCGTGCACCCATCACTCAGCCCGTAGTTGATGCGGAAACATATGAGATAAAACCTAACCTTTTAAGTTAGGTTCAACAAAACCAATTTGGGGGTTCATTCGCTAAAGATTCGGGATCGCACTTAAATACTTTTACTGAAATTTGTGACATGACGCGTATTAAGGATGTGGATCCAAATGCTGTTAAGCTAAGATTGTTTCCTTTCTCTCTTAAAGGAAAGGCTAAGGATTGGTTGCTAGCTCTACCAAAGGGCACCATTAAATCTTGGGAGGAATGTACTAATTTGTTTATGACTAAAAATTTCCCCCAGCTAAGACTATGCAGCTAAGATCCGACATTACAAGCTTTAGATAAGAACATAGTGAGCCCCTAGCGCTTACGTGGGAAAGGATTAAAGAAGTCGTAATGAACTGTCCTAATCATGGGATGGAAGATTGGTTTATATTACATTTGTTTTATAATGGTATTAACCCAATGTCTAAGTCTATGCTAGATATTGCAGCAGGAGGAACTTAACGATCATGGAAAAGCATGTGAGTGTTGCAAAGAAGTTACTTGTGAAGGGGATCCACGGCAGAAAACAAAAAAATTCCTATGTTGGAACCCCAAAACTGCCTAGGATCTATCTGTGTAGTAATGTAGTAACGGCCAATGCGTATAGAATACATACCCTTGTAGACCGTACACGGTTAACGTCCCAAGGGAAACATGGTTGATGTAGTCGTACTCGTAGCCGACCTCAAGGTCGCGAAGCTTCTCGCTGGTCACCCCTTGCTCCTTCTTCATTGTGCAGCAGCTCCGGCTCACGACATTTAAGCGCCCCAAGTGTTGCGCCTCGTTTCTTCGTACACATCCGGTGCACGATGAGACATCCGGCTCCCTGGTCCCGCCGGGAGTGCGGAAGTTGATATCCGGCTAGAAATCCCTGCAGCGCAACGGCGTACTACAGGTGTGCCTCGTTCGCACAGCCCAAACTTGGGGCTATGGTCACAAGGGCTAGAGAGAGAGAGGGAAGGAGGAATTCAACCAAAGGACTTCTCCAAATATTGGTGTGTTCTAATCCCACCCATGGGCACCCCTTTATATAGGCGGAGGGGTCGTGCCCTCCCCGTCAGGTTAGCCATGTGGGACTAATAATAAACGAAAAATGCACAGGAATTTTTGTCCAACCAGATTGGCTGAATCAGCTCAGCCCAATAGGCAAAAGGCAGCACAGGGAACATCAACCTGGGAGGAGGGGCGACCGGGTGGGCCTTGGTGCGGCCCACTTCACGCCTGCCAGTCTCCTACCCGCGGCGATAGCGACCGGTGCCCCGCGCTGGGCCCGCGTGCGCCTAGAGGCCCGCCTGGCAGTCCCGCCTGGACTGCCGCCCGCTCAGCTGCCCGGGTGGGCTGCCTGCCCTACCGGCCCGGTTGGCTGGCCGGCTCCCCCATGAGCCCCGCATGGGCCGGGGTCGAGCCAGGCCGGCTGCCGCGGCTGGTAGCTGGTGCCTGCCCCATGCGGCGCGGAGTATCCACCGCCCACGTGGCTGAGCTATTTTCTTTTATTCCTTTTCTTTTTCTACAGCTTTTCTTCTGGGCCTTTTCCCTCAGGATTTGTCCTAATATAAAAGTTACCTTTTATAATCTTAATTTAAATATTATTTAGAATATATTAATTCATAATTAACATATACTAAATGTATATTCAAATTCCCATTTATCCGAAAACACTTTTCCGTGTCTTTTCCTTTATTCTTTCTCCGAACAACTTCGGATCTCTCTATGGAACATTTCTGGCTTCTCTTTCTCTAATGTGAATCCGTCTTACGAATGATCGCTCTCATCGTACCCTTAAGTGTATCCTCTCATGGCTCGGGAATGCTCTAGACATGATCTAAATCAATGATCAACAGAGGGACCAGGGATATCCATGTGACCCCTATGCATTCCTGTTGACAATGTCATTTGAACCGCCAAATGTAGCATCCAATTCCTTTTGTTTCTTAATACGACTTGTCTGAGACCCGATCATTGGTATCACATACCTTGTTCAATCTCGTTCACAACAAGTTATGCTTTCTTATTACCGTGATATTACATCCCCATGACCGAGTCACATGTTGCAACATTTATGGATGTAATCTCACCAAACCGGTCGTATGTATCTTTACCCGTCATGTGGGTGAATAAATCCCAGTCTTGCAGTCACATGTCATCTACTATTCCTTTGGAATACTCAACATACACCTTTATGGCCACCGTATTACCAGATGACGGTTGATGCAGTCTAAGCAGCCTCGAGAAATAGTGAGTAATATGAGCTCACGGTCTAAGGAAAAGGAGTCTAGGTATAGCTGTTGCAATAATGAACTTATATGACTTGATCGTATTGCAATCCTTCGAGGAATGTCCATCACACCATTCTCCAATGATATGACCCCGTTGTCAATTGGCATAAATGCTCATGATCTTGAAACCCAGATCATCCTCGTGACCAATGAACTAGTATGAATAGAGGCTACTAGGGACTCTGTTGTTTCATACCACACCTATACCAATGTTTCTACTTGGCACAGTTATAGCACAATATGAAACTATTATAAACTAATTGAGATATGACAATAAAACCTATTTATTATTTGCCTCTAGGGCTGATAACCCACAAGTATAGGGGATCGTGTGTAGCCTTTTCGATAAGTAAGAGTGTCAAACCCAACGAGGAGCTAAAGGTAGGATAAATATTCTCTCAAGTTCTATCAACCACTGATACAACTCTACGCACACTAAACATTTGCATTAGCTAGGAAATAAAACTAGAGCAACAATACGAGTAATAGAGATAGCTTTGCATGATAATAAATAACAAGAAAGTAAAGCTAGTTGCTGCAGCAATAAAATACACTAAACTGACAGAAACATGAGTGTGGAATAGTGGTGGCTTTGTCCAAGTTTAAATAGCGAATAGATCAAGTTCATTGTCTTCGATGAAGTTTTCTATGTGGGAGAGGCTAAATATACATGCGCTTCACTACTTGGAATTACATGTACTATATGATTGGATTGTTAGCAAACATCCGTAAGTTCTAATCAATTCATTAAGGTTTCCCCAACCATAGCCTTAAGTTTAATTGTCCTCTTACTCCCATACGTGCAACGCTCCGGTTCGTGTCCTCAGGTTTCTGTCACTCCGGCAGAACTCCCCCCTTCCTTTTACACATACTACAAACCCTATAATATTTAATCCATGTGCACACAAATATAATAGACACCAAAGTACTATACCATACAACATACAACTCTAATGAACCAAAGACGTTCAACCATTCAATCTAAAAACAAAGAAACTACGCAAACATGACATACATCATAGGATGATAACTTATAGCATCAAACACCATATTTACATAGGACGGTACAGAGGTGTGTAGGAGGATGAACCACTGCATACTAGGAGGATTAGGTGATGGAGATGGCGGTGAAAATGGTGAAGAGGGCGGCGACAGATCCGGCGGCGGCGCGGGGGACTCCTTCCCTGTCGCCGGTATCATGGGGGAGCACCGCCCCTTAGCCCCCTTCCTTCATGGCTTCTTGGGAACCCTCCCCCATGGAGATGGGATCCATGGGGGAGGCAAAAAAGTGGCTTTGGTGGCTGAAAATTCGTGGGTGGAGATGCTCTGGATGAATTAGGTTTCCTCCCTTTATATAGCTTCTCGGATTCCCGTCACCCCATCTTGGGTTGCAGTAAATCGGGTCTAAAAGCCTTCCGTTTGGACTCGGAATCAGCTAAATTTTATGTCCAGAACGTTTGTCGCGAAATTTCCAACAACTTTGTAGTTGAAGAGTTTTCCGTTTGACGCCGGCTTCGCCCCGAAACATGACCATCTTCAAAAAGAGTTCTGAGACAGATTTCTGGAAAAATCCCAATTTGACTCCAACAAGGTTTCCACTTCTATTCTTGGTAATTCCTACTCATCAAAGTGTAAAACAAGAACATTGTGCACTTTTGCAACTATTAGTAGGTTAGTCCAAATAAATCATAAACTTTATACAAAAAGGAGTGTCAAAAGCATATTATTAGCATAAAACCATCAAAAATAATAGATACGTTATGGACGTATCAAGGGCATATCTCCCTCAGTCTCCCACTTGCACTGGAGTACAAATAATCCAGCTCGCATTTTACTCATATAAACCATATAATATATGCGTTTACAGATCATGCATGCTCATGGGAAACCTCATGTCCATGTTCTGTTTTACCAGATCATTATGTCTTTTGCAAATCGTTAATGTCTTCCTAATTTTGACATTCACTCCATTATCTTATAATGGGTCAAATCATTTGTTTGGCAACAAAGTGAGACTTTGTTTCTAGTGTTTATAATGACGGACGTTTTCACTGTTGCCATCTAAACTTTGAAACACAGTTTGCTATCCTTTGTGTATATACTGTAGTCATGGCAGCAGAACAAGGCCGGATTCCAGGAGCTTACAGTGACTTTAGATCAACCTCGAGGGCTTTCTCATGGGCACTGGGCCCTGGGACACATCATTCTATGTTGAAAGCAAACTAGCCCCGCCATAACATTATATATCACATCAGATGGATCCTTTATACTTCTATATCTATGTAGATCCTAGTGCATGAAATGCATCTATGCCACTTACATTACTTCTTGCCATTTATGTACAAACTTAATTCTGGTTCAGTGATCAACTCAGGAATCACTTAAAGACATGTTCTTATAGTTAAGACTCTGTCCTTCCAACCAGAACTCCGGGTCACATTACGTCGAGTATACAACATGGTTATGTGGAAGAACCTATGACTAAGGCATAGGAGATGCAACACATCTCTTTCTTTCAACCATAGTTACAATACTAACTCAACGCTTCATACATCAAGAACTTCTTTCTTACCTTGTTCCATTCCGAGCTTCTTCAGAATATTGTCTTAGGACATTCTGAACATCTTTCAGAATCAAGTCCAGGAAGCATTCGACATTTAGTGTTTATTAAACTCACCAATCTATCTCGATAGATCTCTTTGTTTAATAACTTCAACTTCATCCTTATTTATCTAACTTAAATATTATTAACACCAATCGCATCATTCATATATGTCGTCCACTTATCATAGAATGATTTCACGCTCCCACTCAAATATGACATTCATGTTTGAGATCTAGGGATTTCACTTAGCTCCCACTCAAAATATGTCAGCTACATATTATGAATTAGCCAAGCTGATTTGCTCCCACTCAAATCCAGGTCTTCTCAATAATCTTGGACATTCCAAATTTCCTTGATCATCATCAAATCGAGAATTCCACTAACGAGGTTTCAATGACCATTCATTTCTCGTACTTAGGTCCATCACGCTTCTTTGTAATTCATAGGTATGTCTTGTTCAAAACATGACAAGTGAATCAACAACATAATTCCACAAACTTGTAGAATATATAGTTGAATCCTACTTTCTTGAGTAAAAGTATTCACTAAAACTTTATGATCATTATCATTGGTTTCTCCTCTATATGTAGAGTTTGGATTCACGAAACAAATTCCGCTGCGCCACTCAACAATCCGGAGGTAAGGTCAAATACCTTGTTTTGATCTTTTACTTTCTTCCACCTGTATCTTCATCAAGGCACATCAACTTAGGACAACATCAGGTTTTCCCCTTGTGGACGATGCATTCGTAGCTTTCTAAGAATGCTCTACAAAGACTTGTTTATTCGCCATGACTTCGACTTATCGAAATCTTCAGAAACTCGAACTTGCCATAACACTTATGGTGTTGTTTCCATGGATATTTTAGATGTTCCTTTGTATTTCAAATGAGTGTTTGCTTATTTTGATCTCTAATTCTAAACGATAACTATAACCCCTATACGAGATGATATTATACCATGTGTATCTTAATACATAATGATTATGATGTTTAGATATTTCAACACAGTTTGAATTCATCTAATTATCATAATTTGTGAAACATCTTTCACAAGTCCCTTTTATGCCAAACTTAACTTGAACACTTTAGTCGTGTCGATCAAATCGAAGAGACTTGTTAATTCAGTTAATTCAATATCCTCTTTTGTTGTGAACTCATTTGAACAATTCAAATCGTTTCAAACTTATGTTTCATCAAGTAAATACGCTTATTCACTTAAGTCCACAATAAACAAATGATTTCCACTATTTGTTGAAAATGCGATACATCACTATGTATAAGATTTAACATTTCTTCGCATGTCACCGTTTTACCAGAATGCGGAGTTTTAGTCATTTTGCACAAGAGACATGGTTTTGCAAAGTCTCTAGATTAAGCATCTAGGACCCCGATCTTCATTAAGAACATGCAATAACCAAAATGACTTAAACTATAGTGTCATTTCATTATTAAACTTTGGATATCTTTTAGCATTCTAATCCTATATAAATGTTTTAACTATTATCATTAACATAGTGATGAGAATAACTCATTTATAATCGTAATGCGACCATAATGGTATTGTTCATAAGAATAGTACAAACTGGCTTGTAACTTGTTCATATGATTAATCGTCTCGCCAAAAGCAAGACACACAAACAAGGATTACAAATTATATTCAAGTCCACTAATCTAAATGACAAACTTTGAGGAAAGAGGTGATGTCGGCCATCAACTATTTTGCTTGCCGTCATCAAGCTTCATTGCCTCAACTCCAGCAATTATCAAGCAAACCATCATGTTTTCACAAAACAGGATAAGTATCAAATACTTTATAAACTGCAATGAGTTTTGCAAGAACCACATTTATAATTTGTATATCTTACATATACATTTTCATCCATGACCTCCATTGCAATCAAGCCCTTCCAAGAGTTCTCAACTCTAATGCAAGATCACTAAGTGCTTTTCCAAACATTCTCTTTTCATCCATGATGGAGGAAAACCCATCCAACGGCTCATACTCTATGTGCCTTATTCTGTAGAATAAAAAATGCAGCAAACTCTCCATCGAATGGAGAATGGCTTATTGGATGATTATGGAGAAAACACAAACATTCAGGAGTCATCGAATTATCTCCTAATGGTTATTGTATCAAGAAGAGAAGATCTCCTTTTATGAGGATATCCCTCAGGCGTGGGTATTAATCTATGAAGTTGGACCCTTTTGCTAAGTTCCAAATTAAGCAATATATTCCCATGGTCGCAAAGGACCTCAATGGGATAGGCCATGATCTACTAAGATATTTGCAAACATACATCTAGACTAAGTTTATAATAAGAGATCAATTTATAATTGGTCTCCACTAAAATTGTCATCCCCTGGACGATTTTAGTGATCACATGATCCCTATCCTCTGCACCTCCCTCGATCATCACGACCATCCGTGCAGCCTCAAAGGTAGACATTCAATAATGCCAATCACATCATCCATGTGACTCATGCTCGATCTTTCGATCTCTTGTGTTCCGAGGCCATGTATGTACATGCTAGGCTCGCCAAATCTAACGTGTGTGTATTCGCTGTGCAACATGGCTTACACCCACTGTATGCGAACGTAGATATGTCTGACCCTCGATCATCATGACCGGCCTCATAATGAAGAACTTTCTTGGTGGTGCACTGATACGTTGTTAGCGTATCCATAATTTTTGATGTTCCATGCTTGGTTTTATCTACTTTCTTATGTTTTGTCCACACTTTGGAATACTTTCTTTAAACTTTCTTGGACTAACCTATTAACAAGAGCCATAGTGCCAGCTGCCTGTTTTCTGCTGTTTTTGGTTCTAGGAAAGTCAGAAAATGAATATTCTCGGAATTGGAAGGGACAAAAGCCAAAGTCAGTTTTTCAACCAGGGACACCCGGAGCCAGAATACGAGACGGAGAGGGGCCAGGGGGCCGCCACACCACCTGGCCATGCGGCCCAACCTGGACCGCGCCAGGGGGTGGACTGGCCGCCTCCGGCACCCCCTTGGCCTCCCCTTTCGCCTATAAGATGCCTCCAATATAGAAACCCTAAGTACCTGATCAAAATTCCACGAAAGAGTCTGTAGTCACCATCATCTCCATCCCTAGATCGGGAGAGATCTGAAGCTCTTCCCGGCACCCTGCCGAAGGGGAGAATTCACCCTGGAGGCCTTCTTCATCACCATGCAAGCCTCCGGTGTGATGCGTGAGTAGTTCATCTCTGGACTACGGGTCCATGTAGTAGCTATATGGCTGGTTCTCCTCCTTTGTGCTATCATGTTTAGATCTTGTGAGCTCCGTTCATGATCAAGATCATCTATTTGTATTCCTACATGTTGTGTTTGCAGGGATCTGATGGATATTGAGATGCTATTTCAGATTGATTATTGATTCTATCATTCTTTGTTATTTGTGATCTTGCATGCTTTCCATTGTTAGTAGCTATCTTGTCCAAGTCGATGCTATCAACTCCAAGAGTTAGTATTTATGCTCGATAGTGGGTTCATGCCTCTAGTAATCTGGGGAAGTGACAGAAATCTCTAAGGACTAGATGTGTTGTTGCTACTAGGGAGAAAACATCAATCATTTGTTCATAGAACAATCATATTGTTTACTTTACACGCAATGCGTAATGCAATTATCCGTTGCTTGCAACTTAATACTGGAGGGGGTTCGGATGATAACATGAAGGTGGATTATTAGTCATAGATGCAGTTAGATTACGGTCTATGTATAATCTTGTAATGCCCAATCGAATCTCAAAGGAGTCAAGATGAGTAGTATATGCATGATTGCTTTCTCGATGTTCGTCAATTGCCCCGCTGTAATTTGTTCACCCAACGTGTCATCTATCTTAAGGAGAGCCACCACTAGTGAACTATGGACCCCGGTCCTTTCTTTTACCATCAATCTACAACTGTTTACTGCTTTCTGTTTACTTTTTGCAAACTATTACTTTCTTCCACTCGATACATTTAATCCTTTGTTTTTCAGCAAAACCGGTGAGATTGACAACCTCATCGCAAGTTGGGGGCAAATTTCTGTGGTTGTGTTGTGCAGGTTTCCACGTTGCTGCTGGCACCGGTAGTGCGCCCTGCCAAAGTCCACCTAGCAACACCTTTGAGGTGTTTCCTTGCTCCTATAGATTGATAACCTTGGTTTCATAACTGAGGGAAAACTTGCTGTTGTGCTCATCATACCTTCCTCTTGGGGTTCCCCAATAGTCTCGATATATTTTGGGCTAAGCAACTGATTTTCTGGCGCCGTTGCCGGGGAGTCAAGGACATCTTCACAAGGGGAGTCTCTCATAACCAATCTCTTTACTTTGTTCTATTTGTTTTGCTTAGTTTATTTTTGCTTTGTTTGCTTGTTTCTTTATCAAAAACACAAAAAATTAGTTCCTACTATAGTTGGTATTTTCGTTGGTCTGTTATTGTCTTACTTTATCATGCTTACTATCAATGGTTGGTTTCTTTGAAACTGAATCTAATTGGCAAGGTGGGTTCACGGAAGAACAAAAATATTATTATAAGGAATACCGCTTGTCACAAAAAGGGAAACTCGTATGGGAACAAATTGATAAATTGAATACCATTGCTAGAAACGTCTGCTCTACTTATAATGTTACTTATTGCGTTGATAAATCTTGTTGCTGTAGGAGGTATAAACACCTCCCTTTTCAATGTGAGTATAATGATAATGTTACCATATCTTCTTATGTTAAAGGAAATTATGACTTTTATGATGTGGAACAAATTGAAAAATTTATTGCTTGGAAGGGTGCATTTGAACTTGCTAGTTTGCTTGAAAATACTGATGATGCACCTTATAAATATGAGGTTTATGATATACTTAAATTTTGCTTTGATAATTACAAGGAAGAAAATGGCTATATTCTTGAATATGTTAATAGATGCTCTCCACCAGCGGAAGAGACTAATGCCTTGCAGGAGCTTATGAAGAAGAAATTGCTAAAACTGGAAGCTCATTGGATGAAAAACAGGAGGAGAGCGATGATCAAGAGGAGGAAGAATGGATGTACCCATTCCTACCTTCTAATGAGAGTAACTCTTTACCCCTTACAATATTTGATTGTCCCCCATGCTTACTAAAGGAGGATGAATGTTATGTTCCCGAGGATTCTTTTGAAAATGTTTATAATAAAGCTCTAGTGCTTGTAGATCATGAAAAGCATGCTTTATGTGATAGTTATATTGTTGAGTTTATTCATGAGGCTACTGAAAATTATTATGAGAGAGGAAAATATGGTTCTAGAAGTTTTCATGGTACTGAAACACCTCTCTATGTGCTGAAAGTTTTGAAATTACTTTTGTTTTATCTTCCTGTGCATGTCACTTTGTTCTTTGTGAGTTTATTTGCGTATAAGATTCCTATGCATAGGAAGTGGGTTAGACTTAAATGTGTTTTGAATTTGCTTCTTGATGCTCTCTTTTTACTTCAATTCATATTTCTTATGTGAGCATCATCGAAATTCTTATGCCTAACTTAAAGGCGTTAAAGAAAAGTACTTATTAGGAGATAACCCAAACGTTTTAGATGAGTCTGTGAAGTTATTACCTCAGTAATAACCGCTCCTTATCCTTTTTATTTGCTTTTTGTGCCAAGAGTAACCTCTAATGAGAGAGAAGTAATGATTGGGAAAGTTGTTGTCCCGAAACAGATTTTTGTGTTTCACCGTAAAAATTCGTGTAAAATCTCTGTACGTCATTTTGAGGCGTGAATTTTTGTGCTTCTGCCCCAGGTTGTTATCTAACTTTAGTTAGTTCAACACTTTTCTATTTTAGCAACAGAAGGTCTTCGAAAAAAATGGTCTTTACCTGCTGGTCTGTTTTGACAGATTTCTGCCATTATTTGCATTTGCTTCTTGTTGGTTCCTTTTTGAGTTCTTTTGGGGAATTGAGATTTTTGAGGAAAGTGCTAAAGTAGCTTGTGTTTTAATGGAAGTTTTATTGGTGTTGAAACTGAACCTAAGGACTTATTATCTTGAGTGCACTAATGTTGCTAATAAAGATTGTGTGAAGTTTTGTATGAAGAAAAATTCAGGTGTATGGAAGGAATGAGTAATGAGATGAAGGATGGACTAAAGGTCAATATTGGGGATGCCACGCGTGTCACCCCAAGAAATATTCAAGAGGTACAAGCGTCAAAGCTTGGGGATGCCCAAGGCATCCCCTTCTTCATCAATAAAAATTCCAGGTTTCTTCCAAACACTTCATTTTTATTTCATGCACAATTATGTTGTTCCTGGAGCGTCTTATTTTTCGTTTTCGTTTTGGTTTTTCGTTTGTTTGGTTTTCTTAGTTTGCTGAATAAATTGGTTGGACCCCCTATTTCATGCATTGGTTTCCAAATAGTTTGGTTTGGATTGGAAAAGAGTAGGAAAATTTCACGCTTAAGTGGTAAAGACAACTTGTTTTTGACTGTGGCCTATGCTTTGTCATGCCATGATCGATATTGTTTTGGCTTTATGCTTAGTATTCTTTGCTGTAGCATGACATGTTATAAACAATTGAGATTTCTTAACGTGCCTTGGAAGAATCATGCGTTGTTTTAGCATATTAAAGCATAGTATTGTGGTATTCTCCTTTGATGCTTTATTTGAGTTGACTTGGCGCATGATCACACCATGTTATGACTATCCCAAGTCACCATAAGCCTTTATGATCCTTTAGTTTTCAACTTGTAATATCACTTTATGCTTTGATTAATGATGTTTTGTCGCTCTGCATGATTATGGCCATTATTTCTCTCTTAGTTGGTCGCTCCCAGTCTTTTGCTAGCCTCCATAACCAAGTGTGAGTTCCACTCATGCATCCAACTCCTAAAACCAAGTTATTCCAAAGATTCCACCATACCTACCTATTAGCATTTTCTATTCCAAGTATATTCATGTTTTTATCTACCTTCCGAATTAAACTTGTTATGAGAAAATTAGTGATTAAAGCTCTCACGAACTTGATGCACACTTTACTTTTCTTGCCCTTAATAAACTTGAACCATTGCGTCCATCTTTGTTGCGTATATGCTTGCGCTTTATAAGTTGAAGTTAGCAGAATCATGTATCATGGGGAACGCTTTCAACATTGCACTTGTACTTTGTACCCCGTTGATATCATGTTTTTTTGCTTATGGATCCCGGTGGTGTGAAATAAAAGGGGAACTTGTAAGATCATGGAGTTTGTATTTGTGTTAGAGAAACGGCTGGGCCGCTAGCCTAAGCCATGCCTAATCATGGTGGAAACTTGCAGCATAACCATTATGAGCACTCTATGAAGCATCCTCAATAAAACCCTATGCAAATAGCAAATAAAAAGATCACTGAGATGCTCATTGTCTACTTGCCTTGTCATTTGATTATGGGATAGATCATGTATCATGTGCAAGGGGTACCCCGTTGGCGGTTATCTATGATACATATGTACTTACAATGATAAGAGCTTACTAGTGACTGAAGTTGAGTAGCATGAGGTTCGATCTTCATAAGTAAGGGGCATGAGATTTCAGCGTATAACTTGTCAAGCATATCCTCTTAGTTGTGTCACTTTAACCTTAATCACCTTCAAGATGCTTATGATAGGGGAATTGAGAGATGAAAGCTAATAAGTACCATAATTTTTGGAAGCTCTTTATGAAACTTGATTCCCTACTTCATTCTATGAAGGCCTTTCTTTTACTTTTATGTTGAGTCTCCACCTTCTATCTTTATGCACCTACTTTGAGAGCATAGTGGCCATTCTTAGTTCTATGTGCATTGTCCCAAGACTTGTTGATTGATGCATAGCTTTGATATTGCTTGTTTTAAACTATTTGTATCTAGTCACTCTTATGAACTTTGAAGGTGTCCTATGCATTTATGTTTGCTACTTTATGAGGGACAAGCTGAATGCCACTATGCTATGTTTTCTTTATGTGAAACAAACAAATGTCTTGCAAAGCATTGTTATTCATGAATCTTTTGTTTGTACCTTTTATGTTGCAAAATAGTTGCTTTGTCTTATTGTTAGAACTTTGTCTTTCATGTTATGATTGAAGTACTATGTGAAGGAGTTATGCCCTAGAGGCAAATAATAAAGTGTATTATTTGATATATCTCCTATATGTTCATAATACATTTCATACTGTGCTATAACTGTGTTAATACGAAATGTTAATACAAGTGTGGTATGTAAACAAACCGTGTCTCTAGTTACCTCTAGTGAACTAGTTCATTGGTCATGAGGATGGTCTGCGTTTCAAGATCATGGGAATTTATGCCAACTGACAATGTGGTCATGTTATTAGTTGAATAACATGATAGACAAACATCCGACCGTTATATCTTAATGAGATCTAGTTACAAAGTTCACCATTGATGATAAAACACAGATAACCTCGCAACCTGATCCTTTGACTGTGAGGTAATACAAATCACCATTTCAGAAGAAGCTTAGATGGTTTTCAAGAATCATCTCATAATAGGGTGATCAAAAAGGTGCCACTCAGGTTTTCCGAAGGGATGCGTAGAGGAGTATATATCAAGACCAAGATTTGTCTAGTCCATGTAATGGACAGATACATGTGGCCATCTCGGTGACATTGCATTGATGAAGCTTGCAAGCATGTGACTAGGTCATAGAATGCAACCACATGAGAACGAGAAAACAAGTTCATCGGTAACAAGATCGAACTAAGGTATGGAGATACCGAAGATCAAGTCTTGGATGAATTAGGTATCGAATGACAAAGGGAATGTGGAACGACTATCTCGCGGTTCGAGCGATTGTATTCGTGAAACGCACGGGGGTCACATGGCCATCTAGGTCCCTTTGTTGATCATTGATATGAGAGTGGTCTCTATCATGTCCGAAGTGTTTCCGAACCGAAGGATGTCACGCTTAAGGGTAGGGACGCTTAGGGTTGATGAGGTATCGTAAGAGAAAGAGAGAGAGAGAAACCGAAATAGTTTCGGGTAACATCCGCTGGAGATCGGAAGGGGTCCGGAAGGTGTTCCGGAGTGAAGGAATAATATAATATGTGTATTTGAATGTTAATTGGAGAATTAATATTAAATATATATTTTATTTTATTTTTAAAGGCTCCATATTGCTAATGGGCCTCACCCGAAGGGAGGCCCAATAGGACAAGGCGCCTAGGGAGTGGGGGCCAGCCGGCCTGGGCTTGGTGGGCCGCCCCAATGGGGCCCACCTAGGGCCGGCGGGTGTGGGGATTAGTCCCACACCGCCTGGCCCCTGGGTGGTGTGCCCCCCTCCAACTATATAAAGGGGTCCCCCTCCCCCCTTTGGAATCACCCATTCCCTCTCATTCTCTCTCTCTTTTCTACTGAGGACTTCTCCATAATATTGGGGAGGACCTCGTGGGTGAGTTCTCCACCTTCACACTACCGTAATGTGATCTGCGATCCGGCATCTACTTCTTCCGCTGCTCAGCTGGATCGAAGTCCGGTTGACGTCTCCTACACCGAATGTGTGACGAACTTCGGAGGCACCACACTTGGGGTGTTGCTCGTCTTCATCAATATATGCCTTCCTACGTAAGGCGTTCCTCTGTCTATAAAGGTATGAATATTGTATTCCTTCTCCGTTACTTATGTCTACATAGTATAGATCTTGGTATTAGTGTTCGAGTAGATAGAAATATTTTGTTTTCTGCTATGGAACCCAACAGTGGTATCAGAGCGGGTCTGTGGGTAGACATGTCGTACGGATAGAACACATAGCAATATGTGGGCATTGATTCTCTAGTTGCTACCCTCTTTAATGTCATTGTTCATATCGCGACACTGTTTGATGAAGCGGCCCCTAAGCGACCTCACGTGGTGATTCATGAGACTGGTCCACAAATCAAAGTGGCTTAGGGGGGTGTCTATCTCTCTACAATAGTTGCTATGGCATTAACACTAGAGGGCCCTGAAAAGGGAAGAAGAACGGCAATCATTGAATCCATGTTGTGGCTCGACGTTCGTAGGTGGGAAAGGGTTCTACTATGAAAGCACTAAAGCCACATAAAACATGCAATAGTTAATATAGAAGCGTCTATCTTCGTTATTGCATAGGGGCAAGTATTATAACATGGCAATGAAAAGTTTGTGAAACTTTAAGGCTATTGATGATGATCATAAAGCTATAACCATGTCATAACACTCTACTTTTGAAGTATTACTTATTGTGCTAGTATACTTACTAGACGGTAGCATAATAAGATAATCCCTCATAGTATTCCAGTTAGCGTATTCCCCTTGTGTGTGCACCACCAAGAAATTTCTTCAATATGAGGCGCCCTACGGTGAGTAGGGGTCAGACATATCTATGTTCGCATACAGTGGGTGTAAGTCATGTTGCACTATGAATACACACGAGTTAGAACTTGTGAGCCTAGCACGTTACAAAGACCTGGCCTCGGAATACAAGAGACCGAAAGGTCGAGCATGAATCACATATTTGATGTGATCGACATTAGGGAATGTCCACCGTTGATACTGCACTGATGGCTGTGTTTAACTGGGGGAGGTGCAGGAGATTGGGATCATGTGATCACTAAACGAGTAGAGGGATGTTCGTTTAAGTGGGAGTTCTTTTAAATAATACTTGAACTCATTATTATGAACATAGTCTAAACACTTTGCAAATCCTTTGTAGATGTCTCGCCCACCCACCTTCAACCTAAGCACTTTCCTCGAGAAACACAAGCTGAAAACTGATGGAACCAACTTCACCGCATGGTTCTGCAATCTTAGGATCCTCCTAGTCCCCTACAAGTTGACTTATGTCATCGAGGCTGAGCTTCCGACTAAGCCTATAGATTCCTCCTCCCAGGACGAAAAGAATGTCTGGTAGTCCAAGGCGGACGATTTCTCCCTCACCTAGAGTGGAATGCTCTATGCCATGGATCCGGAGCTTCAAAAGCGTTTTGAGAAGATGAATGCCTTTGAGATCATTGAGGATCTCAAGGCTGTCTTTGCTCCAAAGGCTCGTGCAGCGAGGTATGATGCTTCCGATCTCTTCTTCTCCGCTAAAATAGAAGAGTACATCAGTATTAGTGAGCACGTAGTCAAAATGTCTGGCTATGTTAAGGGCTTAAACGCCCTGGATTGCAAAATCCCGGAGGAGCTCGCTATAGATAGGGTGTTGCACTCGTTGCCCCTAGCTATAAGAGCTTTGTGATGAACTACAACATGCAAGGGATGACTAAGACCCTTGCTGAGGTGTTCTCCATGCTCAAAAATGCTGAGGTTGAAATCAAGAAGGAGCACACGATGCTGATGGTCAAGAAGACCACCAACTTTAAGAAACCAGGGCAAAAGGGGAAAGGCAAGGGTAAGAAGTCTAAGAGGGATAGTAGGTTTGTTCCCAACACCTCAATGACTGCCAAGCCTGGCCCTAAGCCTCGCACTTCGTGCTTCTACTACAAAGGGGATGGGCACTGGAAACGCAACTGCCCCAAGTACCTTGAAGACAAGCGAGCTGGCAAGATAGCCACTCCGGACAAAGGTATATATGATATACATGTTATTGATGTATTCCTTACAAGCGCCAGGAGTAACACCTGGGTATTTGATACCGGATCTGTTGCTCACATTTGTAACTCTCAGCAGGATCTGCAGAGTAGGAGGCGCCTGAGGAAGGACGAGGTGACGATGCGCGTCGGCAATGGCGCGAGAGTTGAAGTAATGGCCATCGGCACCCTGTATCTCCGTCTACCGTCAGGATTATTGTTGGTTTTGAATAAATGCTATTATGTACCCGCATTGAGTATGAATATTGTTAGTGGGTCTTGCTTGTTGCAAGACCGTTATTCGTTTAAATCAGGAACAAATGGTTGTTCAATTTATATGAATGATGTGTTCTATGTTCATGCTCCTGTGTGTGATGGTTTATTCTTACTTGATATTGATTGTGATACACACATCCATAGTGTTGATGCTAAACATTGTAAGCACAGTGACGATAATTCCATGTTCATGTGGCATTGCCGTCTTGGTCATATTGGCGTAAAGCGCATGAAGAATCTTCATTCAGAAGGGCTTCTTGGATCATTGGATTTCGAATCCCTTGATACATGTGAGCCATGCCTCATGGGCAAGATGACTAGGACACCATTCTCTGGTATAGTAGAGAGAGCTGTAGACCTACTTGGGATCAAACATACGGATGTATGTGGACCAATGAGTTTATCAACACGCAATGGTTATCGCTACTTTGTTGCCTTTACTGATGACTTAAGCAGATATGGATATATCTACTTGATGAAGCACAAGTCTGAAACCTTTGAAAAGTTCAAGGAATTTCACAAAGAGGTAGAGAATACTCTTAACAAGAAAATCAAGCACCTTCGATCGGATCGAGGAGGCGAGTATTTAAGTTATGAGTTTAACATGCACTTGAAGGACTGTGGGATTATCCCATAGCTTACGCCAGCCGGAACACCACAACGTAATGGTGTGTCGGAACGTTGTAACCGGACCCTATTGGATAATGTACGGTCCATGATGTATTTAACTGATTTGTCTGTGTCTTTTTGGGGATACATGTTAGAAACCGCCACTTTTATTTTAAACCGAGCACCATCGATGAAGGAAATATGCCCTAAGAGGCAATAATAAAGTTGTTATTATGTATTCCTTATATATGATAGATGTTTATTTTACATGCTAGAATTGTATTGATCGGAAACATCAATACATGTGTGTTTAATAAACAAAAAGGGTTCCTAGTTATGCCTCTCTTATAGACTAGCTTGTTGATTAACAAGATGATCAAGGTTTCCTGATCATGGACATTGGATGTTGTTAATAACAAGGTCACACCATTGGTGGAATGATGTGATGAACATTCATCCGAAGTATAGCATTACGATCAAGCCATTATGTTTATATTGCTATAACATCATACAAAGTAATCTTTATCCTTAGACCATGAGATCATGTTAATTGCTAACACCTGAAGAGTATCTTGATAACATCAAACGTCACACCGTAACAGGGTGACTATAAAGATGGGTTTAGTACTACGAAGGTGTTATGTTGAGGCTCATCGATCAAGAGTGGAATTTTTCAATCCCGATGACGGATAGATATACTCTGGGCCCTCTCGGTGATATCACATTGAGATAGCTTGCAAGCAAGTGATGTGATCACTAGAATGTTATATCACGGGAACGAGAAACGAGTGCATGTCAGAAACGAGATCAAACTAGGTATGGAGATACCGATGATCAAATCTCGGACATGTAATATATCACGATACAAAGGGATTTAGTTACAAGCGTTAAAGGTTCTCACGATCACAGAAGTCATCGTTGAATGTGTAGGAGTCAGTACGGATCTCCAGGTCCGCTGCTGATCATTGATCGGAGAATGGTCTTGATCATGTCTGCATTATTCACGAACCGTAGGGTGACACACTTAAGAGTTACCGGACACCATTTTGGAGCACATATGTTTCAGACGAAAGAATTGCAAAGCGTAGGAATTGTTTCAATAGAAACCGAAAATTGTTTCAGGTGAAATTGCAGAAAGTGGTTCTGCATGTGATATTGAAATATTGCAAGGGGCTATATGTGAATGTTTGTTAATTAAAGTAATTAACAAAATTCTTAATAAATTTAATAAAAGCGTTTTACTAAATGAGAGAGCATTAAACTTGGAGAATTTTAATGCATTTAAAGTGGAGACTTTAAAAGGGAATGTGAAGAGGTATTTTAATGTGGAGGGGTTACCACCACATGAATGGGGAGGTGAGGGGTCACCCCCCCATGCGCCGGCCATGGAGAGGAGGGGCACCCCCTCCTTCGATAAAAGGCCACCCATTCTCTCCTTCATCCTCACACCTCCTTGTGAAGGATCTCTCTCCCCCTCTAGAATTATTCCCCCATGGTCTCAGATTAGCAAGATACATGTTCCCGGTGGCATTTCGTCTAGAAGGAGTTGTTGCTTCCGCTGGATCGCTGGAGCAAGGAGGTGGAGGTTGTCTGGTGGCTTGAACGTGTGTGCGAGTGTGGATGCGCTGCTGAGTTGCGGCGCTCGGACTTCCTCATGATCTTGAGATCGACAAGTGTACGACTACATCAACCACGAGTTCCTACTCGTTAACAAAACTCGTTGTCTTCGAGGGTAAGTTCTTGTTGGATGTATGTCCACCCGTTTCTTTGTACCTAGTAGATAGACCTTGGTGTGTAGTTCACACCGTAGGAAATTTTTTGTTTTCTATGTTGCGGACCCAACAGTGGTATCAGAGCCTGATCTATGCGTAGGTGATTTGCACGGGTAGTACACATATGTTTATATGTGGGCGATGATGATCATGTTATTGCATCTTCTATGTATTTTGAATATTGGTGGCATAGTGGGATGAAGCGGCCCGGACCAACCTTACATGTCATCGTACATGAGATCGGTTCCACGGCTGACATGCAACTTGTTTTGCATAAGTGGCTGGCGGGTGTCTATCTCTCCTACTATAGTCAATATCTGATTTACAACGAGTTGCTAATAACTTAGTTATCCTCGTTGTGGTTCATGTTCGTAGGTGAAAACGGTTCTATCTCCGAAAGCCCTAAGCCACGTAAAACTTGCAATTGATAAATTAGAGGCGTCTAGTTTAGATCGTTGCTAGGCTAGTGTATTGATATGGTATTGTTGTAAGTAGATGTATGATAGATACTCTTACAACACATTCAACGTGTAAGTTCCATAGACCTTGGCCTTACACACAAAGGAATGATAGAGATCATACCACGATGCATATGATAGAGATCAAATGCATGGACCATATCATCTCACTTTACACATTAGATGTTAGCATCTTATACTACTAGTTTGGCGTTTTTGGTAGCATTGTAAGATGATCCCTCATTTAGATATCAAGATAAAATGTGTTCTTCCTTGAGTATGCACCATTCTGTGGATCGTGTTTCGAGACATCACGTGATGATCGGGTGTACTCGACTCTACGCTTTCATAAAATAGGTGTAAGACAGTTTTACACACACAAGTACTAAGGTTCTTACTTGGCGAGCCTAGCATGTACAGACATGGCCTCGGAACACATACCAAAAGGTTAAGCATGAGTCAGATGGTTGATATGATGCCCGTATAGATGCTCGCCTTTGAAGCTACACCGACTCACGTGATGATCGGACTTGGTGTAGTGGATTTGGTTCATGTAATCACCAAAAGGCAAGAGGGATGTCGTTTTTGAGTGGGAGTTCATTAGTAATTTGGATTAGTTGAACTCAATCTATCATAAACTTAGTCTAAATAAACTTTACAAATTCTGTTGTAGATGGCACCACCTGCTTTTAATTTCAATGTGTTCATGGAGAAAGAGAAACTTGCTGCGAATGGTAGCAACTTCACCAACTGGGCTATGAATTTGAGGATTCTCCTCACTGCTGCACAAAAGCAATATGTGCTAGATGCGCCGCTAGGCCCCCCACCAGCTCCTGATGCCCCTGGCGAGGAAAAGAATGTCTATGTGACTCATCAGGAGGACCACAACTTAGTTCATTGAGGCATACTGTATGGGCTAGAGCCAGAACTTCGAAAGCGTTTCGAAAATGGAAATGCCTTTGATACCATGGGAGAATTGAAAATGATTTTCGATACCCATGCTACCGTAGAGAGTTATAATGCTACTGAAAAGTTCTTTAGCTGCATGATGGAGGAGAACAACTCCGTTAGTGAGCATGTACTCAAAATGTTTGGGTACGCCGATAAGCTCGTGTCCTTGGTAATAACGATTCCCATTGACTTAGGCATACATCGTGTTCTCCAATCTCTGCCACCTAGCTACAAGAGCTTTGTGATGAACTATAATATGCAGGGCATGAAGAAGACTCTTCCCGAGCTTCTGTCAATGCTTAAGACTACAGAAGTGGAGATTAGGAAAGAACATCAAGTGTTGATGATCAATAGGACCACCGGTTTCAAGAAGGACAAGAAAGGCAAGCACAAGGGAAAGAAGGGTGGCAAATCTGTGACCGCGCCTGAAAAGAAACCCCGAGCTGGCCCTAAGTCTGATACCGAGTGCTACTATTGCAAGGGGACTGGCCATTGGAAGCGCAACTTCCCCAAGTATTTGGTGGACAAGAAGTCCGGCAAGGCAAACAAAGGTATATGTGATATACATGTTATTGATGTTTACTTGACTAGTACTCGCAGTAGCACCTGGGTATTTGATACGGGATCGGTTGCTAATATATGTAACTCGATTCAGGGGCTGCGGAACAAGCGACAACTAGCAAGGGATGAGGTCACAGTGCGGGTCGGCAATGGATAAGAGTTGATGTGATCTCCGTCGGAACGCTGCCTCTCCATATGCCATCGAGATTAGTTATAAACCTGAATAATTGTTATTTGGTTCCTGCACTTAGCATGAACATTGTATACAGATCATGTTTGATGCAAAGTGGTTATTCGTTTAAATCTGAAAACAAGGGTTGTTCGATTTATATGGATAATATCTTTTATGGTCATGCACCTGTGTTGAATGGTTTATTTCTGATGGATCTCGATAGTAATATTACGCCCATTCATAATGTTAATGCTAAAAAGATTAAACTTGATGATGATATATCTGCATATATGTGGCACTGCCGTCTAGGTCATATTGGTGTTAAACGCATGAAGAAACTCCATTCTGATGGACTTTTGGAATCACTTGATTTTGAATCATTTGATACATGTGAGCCATGCCTTATGGGCAAGATGACTAGAACGTCGTTTTCCGGTTCAATGGAACGGGCGACAGATTTATTGGAAATCATACATAATGATGTGTGTGGACCAATGAGTGTGTCTGCGCGAGGTGGATATCGTTATTTTGTTACTTTCACGGATGATTTGAGTAGATACGGGTATATCTATTTGATGAAACACAAGTCTGAAACTTTTGAAAAGTTCAAGGAATTTCAGAATGAAGTGGAAAATCATCGTAATAGAAAGATCAAATTTCTACGGTCTGACCATGGAGGAGAGTATCTAAGTTACGAGTTTAGCACACACATGAAAGACTGTGGAATAGTTTCACAACTCACGCCTGCCGGAACACCACCACGTAATGGTGTGTCGGAACGTCATAATCGTACCTTATTGGATATGGTTCGATCTATGATGTCTCTGACTGACTTGCAACTGTCATTTTGGGGTTATGCACTGGAAACAACTGCATTCACTTTAAATCGGGCACCATCTAAATCCGTTGAAACGACATCGTATGAATTATGGTTTGGAAACAAACCTAAGCTGTCATTTCTTAAAGTTTGGGGATGCGATGTTTATGTGAAGAAACTTCAGCCGGATAAACTCGAACCCAAAGCGGAAAAATGCATCTTCATAGGATACCCTAAGGAAACGATTGGGTATACCTTCTATCACAGATCCGAGGGCAAGGTTTTTGTTTCCAAGAATGGATCCTTTCTTGAGAAGGAGTTTCTCGCGAAAGGTGTGAGTAGTCGGAAGGTAGAACTCGAAGAGGTTATTGAACCTTCTCTTCATGAAATGGCAAGTGGCGCAGCACCGGAAGTTGTTTCGAAGTTGACTTCACCTAATGAAGAGAGAGCTAATCATATTGATCATGAAACTCCGAAAGAGGAAACTACCAAACCTCGCAGGTCAAGCAGGACACGTGCAGCTCATGAACTGTACGGCAACCCTATTGTGAATTTCATGGTTGATGAAATGGATGACCCTGTGACGTATGAAGAAGCGATGATGAGCCCGGATTCCAACAAATGGCTAGAAGCCATGAAATCCGAGATGGAATCCATGTACGAGAACCAAGTTTGGACCTTGGTGGACTTACCTCACGATCGAAAGACCGTTGAGAATAAATGGATTTTCAAAAGAAAAACTGATGCTGATGGTAATGTGACCATCTATAAGGCTTGAGTTGTCGCAAAGGGGTTTCGAAAAATTCAAGGAGTTGACTACGATGGGACATTCTCTCCTGTAGCGATGCTTAAGTCGGTTAGGATTATGTTAGCAATTGCTGCATATTTCGATTATGAAATATGGCAGATGGATGTCAAAACTGCGTTCCTCAATGGTAATGTTGAAGAAGAGTTGTATATGATACAACCTAAGGGTTTTGTCGATCCTAAGGATGCTAATAAGGTATGCAAACTTCAGCGATCCATCTATGGACTGAAGCAAGCATCCCGGAGTTGGAATCTCCGCTTTGATGAGGTGATCAAAGAGTTTGGATTTGTCCAAACTTATGGAGAGGCTTGTATTTACAAGAAAGTGAGTGGGAGCAATGTGGCATTTCTGATATTATATGTGGATGACATATTATTGATTGGAAATGATATAGATCTTTTAAACAGTGTTAAAAGTTATCTAAACAACAAATTTTCGATGAAAGACCTTGGTGAAGCTTCATATATATTAGGCATTAAAATCTATAGAGATAGATCAAGGCGCCTAATTGGGCTATTGCAGAGTACATACCTTGATAAGAGATTAAAGAAGCTTAATATGGACGAAAGTAAGAAGGGGTTCTTACCTATGTTGCAAGGCAAGACATTGAGTAAGACTCAAAGTCCGGCTACGGCGGAAGAAAGAGAGATGATGGATAAGATCCCCTATGCCTCGGCCATAGGCTCTATTATGTATGCCATGCTATGTACAAGACCGGATGTGGCACATGCTATTAGTTTGACTAGTAGGTACCAATCTGATCCAGGTTTGGAACACTGGATAACGGTAAAGAACATCCTCAAGTAATTGAGAAGAACTAGGGATATGTTTCTTATATACGGAGGTGAAGAAGAGCTAGTCGCTAAGTGTTATGTCGATGCTAGCTTTGACACTGATCCGGATGACTCTAAGTCTCAATCCGGATACGTATTTCTCTTGAACGGAGCAGCGGTTAGTTGGAGGAGTTCCAAATAACCTGTGCTGGCTGGATCAACGATGGAGGCGGAATATGTTGCTGCTTCAGAAGCGGCGCAGGAAGCGGTTTGGATGAAAGATTTCATAACGGAACTAGGTGTGGTTCCTAGTGAATTGGACCCAATGGTGATCTATTGTGACAACAATGGAGCCATAGCCAATGCAAAGGAACCGAGGTCTCACAAGAATTCCAAGCATATTAAGCACCGGTTTCACTCCATCCTCGAGCATGTCAAGGATGGAGATATAAAGATTTGTAAAGTACACACGGACCTAAATGTAGCAGATCCATTGACTAAAGTTCTCCCTAGGGCAAAACATGATCAACACCAGAACTCCATGGGTGTTAGATTTATCACTATGTGAACTAGATTATTGTCTCTAGTGCAAGTGGGAGACTGAAGGAAATATACCCTGAGAGGCAATAATAAAGTTGTTATTATGTATTCCATATATGATAGATGTTTATTTTACATGCTAGAATTGTATTGATCGGAAACATCAATACATGTGTGTTTAATAAACAAAAAGGGTTCCTAGTTATGCCTCTCTTATAGACTAGCTTGTTGATTAACAAGATGACCAAGGTTTCCTGATCATGGACATTGGATGTTGTTAATAACAAGGTCACACCATTGGTGGAATGATGTGATGAACATTCATCCGAAGTATAGCATTAAGATCAAGTCATTATGTTTATATTGCTATAACATCATACGAAGTAATCTTTATCCTTAGACCATGAGATCATGTTAATTACTAACACCTGAAGAGTATCTTGATAACATCAAACGTCACACCGTAACAGGGTGACTATAAAGATGGGTTCAGTACTACGAAGGTGTTATGTTGAGGCTCATGGATCAAGAGTGGAATTTGTCAATCCCGATGACGTATAGATATACTCTGGGCCCTCTCGGTGATATCACATTGAGATAGCTTGCAAGCAAGTGATGTGATCACTAGAATGTTATATCACGGGAACGAGAAACGAGTGCATGTCGGAAACGAGATCAAACTAGGTATGGAGATACCGATGATCAAATCTCGGACATGTAATATATCACGAGACAAAGGGATTTAGTTACAAGCGTTAATGGTTCTCACGATCACATAAGTCATCATTGAATGTGTAGGAGTCAGTATGGATCTCTAGGTCCCGCTGCTGATTATTGATCGGAGAAGGGTCTCGATCATGTCTGCATTATTCGCGAACCGTAGGGTGACACACTTAAGAGTTACCGGAGACCATTTTGGAGCACATATGTTTCAGACAAAAGAATTGCAAAGCGCAAGAATTGTTTCAATAGAAACCAGAAATTGTTTCGGGTGAAATTGCAGAAAGTGGTTCTGCATGTGATATTGAAATATTGCAAGGGGCTATATGTGAATGTTTGTTAATTAAAGTAATTAACAAAATTCTGAATAAATTTAATAAAAGAGTTTTATTAAATGAGAGAGCATTAAACTTGGAGAATTTTAATGCATTTAAAGTGGAGACTTTAAAAGGGAATGTGAAGAGGCATTTTAATGTGGAGGGGTTACCACCACATGAATGGGGGAGGTGACGGGTCACCCCCCATGCGCCGGCCATGGAGAGGAGGGGCACCCCCTCCTCATATAAAAGGCCACCCATTCCCTCCTTCATCCTCACACCTCCTTGTGAAGGATCTCTCTCCCCCTCTAGAATTATTCCCCCATGGTCTCGGATTAGCGAGATACATGTTCCCGGTGGCATTTCGTCTGGAAGGAGTTGCTGCTTCCGCTGGATCGCTGGAGCGAGGAGGTGGAGGTTGTCCGGTGGCTTGAACGTGTGTGCGAGTGCGGATGCGCTGCTGAGTTGTGGCGCTCAGACTTCCTCACGATCTTGAGATCGGCAAGTGTACGACTACATCAACCACAAGTTCCTACTCGTTAACAAAACTCGTTGTCTTCGAGGGTAAGTTCTCGTTGGATGTATGTCCACCAGTTGCTTTGTACCTAGTAGATAGATCTTGGTGTGTAGTTCACACCGTAGGAATTTTTTTGTGTTCTATGTTGCGGACCCAACAATCGAGACTCCTAAGGTTCACAGGTCTACAAGGGTTCGTGCCACTCCTGATTGATACAGTAGCCTTGTGATGTCTGTCATCCTGGATGAACAGGAAGAACCTACAAACTACAAAGAGGCTATGGATAGTGCTGACTCCGAGAAATGGCTAGAAGCCATGAAATCCGAAATAGGATCCATGCATGAAAACCAAGTTTGGACCTTGGTGAATCTTCCAGAAGGCCGCAAGGCCGTGGAAAATAAATGGATCTTTAAGAAAAAAGACAATTGTGAATGGTAATGTGACCATTCACAAAGCTCGACTAGTCGTAAAGGTTTTTCGACAAATTCAAGGAGTTGACTACGACGAGACTTACTCTCCCATAGTGATGCTTAAGGCTGTCAGGATTTTAATAGAAATTGCTGCACATTTTGACTATGAAATTTGGCAGATGGATGTCAAGACCGCATTCCTCAATGGTCACATTGATGAAGAGTTGTATATGATGCAACCGGAGGGTTTTGTTAATCCTAAGGATGCTGGAAAGGTATGCAAGCTTCAACGACCCATTTATGGATTGAAGCAAGCATCTCGGAGCTGGAACCAACGTTTTGATCAAGTGATCAAGAGTTTTGGAATTGTCCAAAATCAACAAGAGTTCTGTGTTTACACGAAAGCGAGTGGGAGCTCAGTTGTTTTCTTAGTAGTATATGTGGATGACATATTACTCATGGAAAATGATGTGGATCTTATGAAAAGTGTGAAAGCATATTTGAGTAACCAATTTTCCATGAAGGATCTAGGTGAAGCTGCATATATATTAGGAATCAAGATCTATAGAGATAGATCAAGGCACCTAATAGCATTGAGTCAGAGTACTTACATAGAAAAGATTTTGAAGAGTTTCAAAATGGAAAACACCAAAAGGAGTTTTACGCCTATGATGAAGAATTGCAAAATGAGTATGACTCAATGTCCTGTAACGGACGATGATAGAGAGAAGATATCTTACATCCCCTATGCTTCAGCCATAGGATCTATCATGTATGCAATGCTAAGTACACGACCTGTTGTGGCATTGGCTCTTAGTTTGATGAGCCGATATCAGAGTAATCCAGGACCGGATCACTAGACAGCTGTGAAAAATATCCTAAAGTATCTGAGAAGAACGAAGGATATGTTCCTAATCTATGGAGGAAATGATGAAGCTCTCAACGTAACGGGTTACGTAGATGCGAGCTGGAATTCAGATCATGATGACTTGAAGTCTCAAACATGATTTGTTTTCTTGGTGAATGGTGGGGCGGTTAGCTGGAAGAGCAAGAAGCAGCCGGTGGTGGCACAATCTTCAATGGAGTCTGAATATATTGCTGCGGCTGATGCAGCAAATGAAGCTGTTTGGCTAAGGAATTTCGTCATCGAACTGGGAGTTTTTCCCAATGCACAGGACCCCGTGACGATCTATTGGGATAACACGGGTGCTATTGCGAATGCAAGGGAACCTAGAACTCATTCCACCGCCAAACACATCAAGCTAAGATTTCACGTCATCCGGCAGAACATTGACGAAGGTGAAGTCAAGATTTGCAAAGTAGATATAGAACTGAATGTGGCAGATCCTTTGACTAAAGCTCTCCATCTGGATAAGCACGAACAACACCAAGATTCCATTGGTGTTAGGTTCCTGCCTATTGTAAACTAGTTTTGTTTATACTCTAGTGCAAGTGGGAGACTAAAGGAGTTATGCCCTAGAGGCAAATAATAAAGTGTATTATTTGATATATCTCCTATATGTTCATAATACGTTTCATACTGTGCTATAACTGTGTTGATACGAAACGTTAATACACGTGTGGTATGTAAACAAACCGTGTCTCTAGTTACCTCTAGTGAACTAGTTCATTGGTCATGCGGATGGTCTGCGTTTCAAGATCATGGGCATTTATGACAACTGACAATGAGGTCATGTTATTAGTTCAATAACATGGTATACAAACACGACCGTTATATCTTAATGAGATCTAGTTACAAAGTTCACCATTGATGATAAAACACAGAGAACCTCGCAACCTGATCCTTTGACTGTGAGGTAATACAAATCACCATTCTCGAAGAAGCTTAGATGGTTATCAAGAATCATCTCGTAACAGGGTGATCAAAAAGGTGTCACTCAGGTTTTCCGAAGGGATGCGTAGAGGAGTACATATCAAGACCAGGATTTGTCTAGTCCATGTAACGGATAGATACGTGTGGCCATCACGGTGACGTTGCATTGGTGAAGCTTTCAAGCATGTGACTAGGTCATGGAATGCAACGACATGCGAAAAAGAAAACAAGTTCATCAGTAACGAGATCGAACTAAGGTATGGAGATACCGAAGATCAAGTCTCGGATGAATTAGGTATCGAATGACAAAGGAAATGGGGAACGACTATCTCGCGGTTCGAGCGATTGTAATCGTGAAACGCACGGGGGTCACATGGCCATCCAGGTCCCTCTGTTGATCATTGATATGAGAGTGGTCTCTATCATGTCCGGAGTGTTTCCGAACCGAAGGATGTCACGCTTAAGGGTAGGAACGCTTGGGGTAGATGAGGTATCGTAAGAGAAATAGAGAGAGAAACCGGAATAGTTTCGGGTAACATCCAATCGAGATCGGAAGAGGTATGGAAGGTGTTCCGGAGTGAAGGAACAATATAATATGTGTATTTGAATGTTAATTGGAGAATTAATATTAAATATATATTTTATTTCATTTTTAAAGGCTCCATATTGCTAATGGGCCTCACCAGAAGGGAGGCCCAATAGGACAAGGCGCCTAGGGAGTGGGGCCAGCCGGCCTAGTCTTGGTGGGCCGCCCCAATGGGGCCCACCTAGGGTCGGCGGCTGCCCCTAGGTGGCCGGCGGGTGTGGGGATTAGTCCCACACCGCCTGGCCCATGGGTGGTGTGCCCCTCCCACTATATAAAGGGGTCCCCCTCCCCCCTTTCGAATCACCCATTCCCTCTCATTCTCTCTCTCTCTTCCACTGAGGACTTCTCCGTAATATTGGAGAGGACCTCGTGGGTGAGTTATCTACCTTCACACTACCGTCGTGTGATCTGCGATCCGGCATCTACTTCTTCCGCTGCTCGACTGGATCGGAGTCTGGTTGACATCTCCTACACCGGACATGTGACGAACTTCGAAGGCACCTCGTCTTCATCAATATATGCCTTGCTGCGTAAGGCGTGCCTCTGTCTATAAAGGTACGATTATTGTATTCCTTCTCCGTTACTTATGTCTACATAGTATAGATCCTGGTATTAGTGTTCGAGTAGATAGAATTTTGTTTTCTACTACGGAACCCAACACTATGATCCCAGCTATCAATGTTTTCCAAATACTTTGATCAAGTTTATGATGGTGCATGTCACCTCAAAAATTATTCTTTCTTTTTATCACTTACCTACTCGAGGACGAGCAGGACTTAATCTTGGGGATGTTGATACGTTGCTAACGTATCCATAATTTTTGATGTTCCATGCTTGGTTTTATCTACTTTCTTATGTTTTGTCCACACTTTGGAGTACTTTCTTTACACTTTCTTGGACTAACCTATTAACAAGAGCCACAGTGCGAGCTGCCTGTTTTCTGCTGTTTTTGGTTCCAGGAATGTCAGAAAATGAATATTCTCGGAATTGGACGGGACAAAAGCCAAAGTCAGTTTTTCACCAAGGGGCACCTGGAGCCAGAATACGAGACGGAGAGGGGCCAGGGGCCGCCACACCACCTGGCCACATGGCCCAGCCTGGCCCGTGCCAGGGGGTGGTCTAGCCGCCTCCGGCACCCCCTCGGCCTCCCCTTTCGCCTATAAGATGCCTCTGATACAGAAACCCTAAGTACCCGATCAAAATTCCATGAAAGAGTCTGTAGCCGCCATCATCTCCATCCCTAGATCGGGAGGGATCTGAAGCTCTTCCCGGCACCATGCCGGAGGGGAGAATTCACCCTGGAGGCCTTGTTCATCACCATGCAAGCCTCCGGTGTGATGCGTGAGTAGTTCATCTCTGGACTACAGGTCCATGTAGTAGCTAGATGGCTGGTTCTCCTCCTTTGTGCTATCATGTTTAGATCTTGTGAGCTCCGTTCATGATCAAGATCATCTATTTGTATTCCTACATGTTGTGTTTGCGGGGATCCGATGGATATTGAGATGCTATTTCAGATTGATTATTTATTCTATCATTCTTTGTTATTTGTGATCTTGCATGCTTTCCGTTGTTAGTAGCTATCTTGGCCAAGTAGATGCTAGCGACTCCAAGAGTTAGTATTTATGCTCGATAGTGGGTACTTGCCTCTAGTAATCTTGGGAAGTGACAGAAATCTCTAAGGTACTAGATGTGTTGTTGCTACTAGGGAGAAAACAACAATCCTTTGTTCATAGAACAATCATATTGTTTACTTTACACGCAATGCATAATGCAATTATCCGTTGCTTGCAACTTAATACTAGAGGGGGTTCGGATGATAACCTGAAGGTGGATTATTAGTCATAGATGCAGTTGGATTACGGTCTATGTATAATGTTGTAATGCCCAATCGAATATCAAAGGAGTCAAGATGAGTAGTATATGCATGATTGCTTTCTCGATGTTTGTCAATTGCCCCGCTGTAACTTATTCACCCAACGTGTCATCTATCTTAAGGAGAGCCACCACTAGTGAATTATGGACCCCGGTCCTTTCTTTTACCATCAATCTACAATTTTTTACTGCTTTTTGTTTACTTTCTGCAAACTATTACTTTCTTCCACTCGATGCGTTTAATCCTTTGTTTTTAGCAAAACCGGTGAGATTGACAACCTCATCGCAAGTTGGGGGCAAAGTTCTGTGGTTGTGTTGTGCAGGTTTCCACGTTGCTGCTGGCACCGGTAGTGCGCCCTGCCAAAGTCCAGCTAGCAACACCTTTGAGGTGTTTCCTTGCTCCTACTAGATTGATAACCTTGGTTTCATAACTAAGGGAAAACTTGCTGCTGTGCTCATCATACCTTCCTCTTGGGGTTCCCCAACAGGCTCGACATATTTTGGGCTAAGCATGCACACACAAGGGGAACACGGAACATTGGAATTAAATAGGGATTATCTTATTTGCTACCGTTGGGTATCTAATACTAGCACACAATAAGATGTAAAACAGGTATCAACATCATATGTATAATGTGATATGGTATGGTCCTTCTTCTTGCGCCTTGATCTCCATCGAGCGCTCCGGCATGATCTCCATCCTGCCATCGGTTTGACGCCAAGTCCACGACGCCTCCACTAGGTCGTCCATTGGAACGATGTCTATTACTATACTACTTAGTAACAGAAAAGTAAACTACTTTACCTTCGCAACAACCAATGCCATATCATAATCACATGCCCCTTGCAAAATAAAGTTAGACGCCTCCACTTTATCTATTGCAAGTTTTACGTGGTTATTAGAGCTTTCGCAATAGAACCGTTTCTAATCTACGAACTTTCCAACCACAACACGGATCCAACAGTTGTCTATACTACACCCCTTTCAGTTCCCTCCGTTGTAAATGATATATCAACTATTGAATGAGAGATAAACACCTGCTAGCCACTTATACAGTACAAGCCGTATGTTGAGCGTGGAACCAGTCTCGCGTATGAATACGCATAAGGCCGGTGCGGGCTGCTTCATCAAACAATATCGCAATATAAACAAGTACACATTAGAGGGTAACAACTAAGGGATCAATGCTCGCACAATACTTGTGCGTACTGGCCATACAGCACTCCTACGCATAGATCGACTCTGATACCACTGAAGGGGACCCGCAGCAAAAAACAAAAATGTTCCTACGTTGGAACCCCAAAAGTGTCTAGGATCTATCTATGTAGTAATGAAGTAACGACCAATGCGTATAGAATACATACCCTTGTAGACCGTATGCGGTTAACGTTCCAAGGGGAACGTGGTTGATGTAGTCGTACTCGTAGCCGACCTCAAGGTCGCGAAGCTCCTCGCAGGTCACCCCTTGCTCCTTCTTCATCGTGCAGCAGCTCCGGCTCACGACATTTAAACGCCCCAAGTGTTGTGCCTCGTGTCTTCATACACATTCGGTGCACAATGAGACCTCCGGCTCCCCGATCCCGCCAGGAGTGTGGAAGTTGATATCCGACTAGGAATCCTACAGCACAACGGCGTACTGCAGGTGTGCCTCGTTCGCACAGCCCAAACTTGGCGCCATGGTCACAAGGGCTAGAGAGAGGGAAGGAGGAAGTCAACCACATGACTTCTCCAAATATTGGTGTGTTCTAATCCCACCCATGGGCACCCCTTTATATAGGCGGAGGGGTTGTGCCCTCCCCATTAGGTTAGCCATGTGAGACTAATAATAAAAGAAAAATGCACATGAATTTTCGTCCAGCCAGATGGGCTGAATCAGCTCAGCCCAATAGGCAAAAGGCAGCACAAGGAACAACAACCTGGGAGGAGGGGCGGCCGGGTGGGCCTTGGCGCGGCCCACCTCGCGCCTGCCAGTCTCCTGCCCGCGGCGGCAGCGACTGGTGCCCGCGCTGGGCTAGCGTGCGCCCAGAGGCCCGCCTGGCAGTCCCGCCTAGACTGCCGCCCGCTCAGCTGCCCGGGTGGGCCGCCTGCCCCGCCGGGCCGGTTGGCTGGCCGGCTCCCCCGCGAGCCCTGTATGGGCCGGGGTCAAGCCAGGCCGGCTGCCGCAGCTGGTAGCTGGCGCCTACCCTGTGCGGCGCGGAGTATCCGTCGCCCACGTGGCTGGGCTGTTTTCTTTTATTCCTTTTCCTTTTCTGCAGCTTTTCTTCTGGGCCTTTTTCCTCGGGATTTGGCCTAATATAAAAGTTGCCTTTTATAAATCTTAATTTAAATATTATTTAGAATATATTAATTCATAATTAACATATACTAAATGTATATTTAAATTCCCATTTATCCGAAAACACTTTTCTAGGTCTTTTCCTTTATTCTTTCTCTGAACAACTTCGGATCTCTCTGCGAAACATTTCCGGCTTTCTCTTTCTCTACTGTGATTCCGTCTTACGAATGATCGCTCTCATCATACCCTTAAGTGTATCCTCTCACGGCTCGAGAATGCTCTAGATATGATCTAAATCAATGATCAACAGAGGGACCAGGGATATCCATGTGACCCTATCCATTCCTGATGACAATGTCGTTTGAACTGCTAAATGTAGCATCCAATTCCTTTTGTTTCTTGATATAACTTGTCCGAGACCCGATCATTGGTATCACATACCTTGTTCAATCTCGTTCACAACAAGTTATATTTTCTTATTATCGTGATATTACATCCCGTGACCGAGTCACATGTTGCAATATTTATGGATGTAATCTCACCAAGCCGGCCGTATGTATCTTTACCCATCATGTGGGTGAACAAATCCCTATCTTGCAGTCACATGTCATCTACTGTTTCTTCGGAATACCCAACGTACACCTTTATGGCCACTGTATTACCAGATGACGGTTGATGCAGTCTAAGCAGCCTCGGAAAACAGTGAGTAATATGAGCTCACGGTCTAAGGAAAAGGAGTCTACGTATAGCTGTTGCAACAATGAACTTATATGACTTGATCGTATTGCAATCCTTCGAGGAATGTCCATCACATCATTCTCCAATGATATGACCCTGTTGTCAATTGGCATAAATTCCCATGATCTTAAAACCCAGATCATCCTCATGACCAACAAACAAGTATGAATAGAGGCTACTAGGGACTTTGTTGTTTCATACCACACATGTACCAATGTTTCTACTTGGCACGGTTATAGCACAATATAAAACTATTATAAACTAATTGAGATACTCCCTCCGGTTCGGTTTACAAGGCCCATTAGGCCTAGCAGCATGACCAAGGTGGGCAAGGATTGGTGGAGAATTTTTTTCGAGTCGATTATTTAGCCAATCAGCTCCTCTGTAATATGGCAGCCAATCTCTCCTTCAATTGGGCGATTTATGGGGAGCCACGACAATAATAACCAATTAACAACCTCAAACGATGTGGGCGGTTTGCATGGATAGGCAAGTGCTCAATCGGTGACGGCATGCAAGATGTAATCAATATAATCGCGTCTAGGTTATTTTGGAATAGCATAATTTTTGTAATGTGCCCTGTAAACTGACCTAGAGGGAGTATGACAATATAACCTATTTATTATTTGCCTCTAGGGCATATCTCCTTCAACTTGATGATATGCAACATAACCATGCCCAATGGCATGTGGAAAGAACCTCGAAGAGAGTAAGTTCAATTACCAAGGGAAACAATGAAGAGCTTACATCTAAGGTAGATGAGTTGCATAGCTTAATAAAGGGTAAGGAAGATACCCAAGTTAATGCTATCACTACCGATGTTAATGATGTTAATTTTATAGCTCGTACTCCTTTTAATCCTGCATGGAAAAATAATTATGTTTCTAATGTTCAAAAATATCATGCTAATCCTGCAGGAGCTCCTTATAATAATTATGATAATACTAATGGAGAAAATCATGACAATCTCCCGTTTGAGCAAACCGTTAGAACATATACAAGCTCAAACCAAGGAAAATAATATGCTTATTAAGATTACGGAGAATCATGAAAGTAATATAGGAAGATTATCTAACTAGGCCGTTGCAATTAGAAATAATGTGCAGGCTCTACGGGAAAGAACAAAGACCGTGGAGGCTCAGCTGGGTAAGGTAGCCGAGAGCCAAGCTCTCATACAAGCAAAGTTTGTTGGAAAACCTGAGCCCAATCCGGTAGAAGACCTCAAAATGATGAGGGTGGTAACCAATGATGAAAGACCTGAAGAGCTGAATTATAGCAACGCGCCAACACCGAAATATACCGTGGAAGATCTATTTAAGATGATCACCGTTAAGAATCCAGGTATAAAACAAGGTAACGATGCTATGTATCAACAATTTATACAACAAGTAGAATCTAAGATTCGTGATTTAGAGATGGAATATAAAAGACTAGCTGATAAGCTTCTAGCTAAGCTAGATGATATATTTGAGCCCACTATTAAAATTAAGTTGGGAGTTAATGAGATATCCGCACTTTGTGATCTTGGTGCAAGCGACTTAACAATTTCCAAAAACTTATTCGATAAATTAAACTTGGGGCAATTTGTTACAACTGAATTGAGACTCCATCTAGTCGATTCAACTTATAAACAAGCTGTTGGGATAAAATAAAATATAGTTGTTGAAATTAAAGGTAGTCCCTCTCTTATTGATCTTATTATTGTGGATATGCCTGAAGATCCCATAGCACCTATAATTCTAGGTAGGCCATTCCTAAGAACTATTAAAAGTTTTGATTAATTTACATGAAGGGAATGTGAGAATAGGGCTACCATCTAGAGATCCTTTTGTAGTCCACTACCCTACGAAAAATAAGGCCAAGCCTAATGATGATGATTGTGTAATTACTTTGAAAGCCAATTACTTTGGAGTGGGCTTTCCACTTCACAAACCTAAGTGATTGCCATCGAGGTCAAGCTAATTGACCTTAACTAGAAGCGCTTCATGGGAGACAACCCATGTGAAATAAAATTTCTCTTTATATTTCCTATTATATTTTATCGTGTTAGTTTTGTTTTTGTTTTTGTTTTTGTTTTGTTTTTAATAAAGAGTGTTCAAGAAGACCTATGGAGAGAGGAGAAGAAACAATGTAATCCTCTATATTTTATTTTACTAACACATGCCCTAAGAAGTATTGCTGGATCATTACATAGTATTTTTGCTATTATCTAGCCCTTTGATAAGATGTGCGAAGGCACACGGAGCTACTAATCAAATTCCTTGAGTTTTTTAGTTCACAGTATTCTTAATGACCACTGGTACGGCCGGAGTGGACCATACCGTGCGCCTATACCACATCGAGCCAAAGAGAGATAAAAAATTTGATGTTTGCCAAAAGAAACATTGTCGATAACAACCACTGGTACGGCCAAACCCTCCCGTACCGCGCGCCCGTACCGTACCTCCGAGCAAATATCAGATTTCAAGCAAAGTCACAATATAGATAACGAATAGTAGTATAGGCACGCGTGACCGTACCGCGTACCCGTACCGAGTGCACCGCCTGGGAGCAGTCGTTGCCCCCAAGGTAAGTCACCTGGTACGGGCGGGCTCCGGCACCGCCCACCTGTACCACGTACGCGGCCGCCATAAGCACCCCGAGGAGGTAACCTAAAAATCCTCAGATCATTTTTTCTAACCTAAAAATCTCCATATCATTTTTTCTCTTTCTTCTTTCTCCAAAATTCAAATCACCTCCATTAGATCTTCAAATTTACTCAATCTTTCTTCGATTCTTTGCACTCACTCAATCTAAGGTATGATTCTCCTCTGATCTCCAACTTATTTGTGCAAAAGCTTCACTCAATCATTCATCATTGTCAATCTAGACATGGGTCTTGTTCTGGATTCAATCTTGATACTAAGTATGCTTAGCATTGTTTTGGAGGGGTTTATTTTGTAGTTAGTGTAAAGAATCACTTATGCTATGTTTCTATTTGACCAAATTCTTTTTAGCAATCTTTATTTATTTTGTCTTGTTTTTAGTTATTAGATGAAGACAAGGAGTCGCATACGTGAGATGGCTGCGGAATCCTCCGCACCACCCATTGATACGTTAACCCCCGAGTCACTTGGCATCGAGTTAACCAAGGAGTTCTATCTGAGCCATTTCGATCATCTCAATATTCGAGATATCAAATCCACCAAGTGGGCGTGTCCTTATATCCTGAACCACTTGGCATTTGTGGTGATTTTGATTTACTTTGTAACAATGTTGGTTTTTACAATTTCGTCTTTCAGGATATTGCGACATATCGCCACTTGACGCTTGAGTTCTTCAGCACCTTGATACACACGGTGGATCCTTATGGTTGTTCCGAGGAACAAAGGCCCGGAGTTGATCGAATTAAATTCCGCCTTATGAACTATGAGTATACTTAGACACTCAGCCAATGGGCTCAATGCTTTGGCTTTGCCAACAACACCACCGATGTATGCACAACTACCTTTGTTTTAGATCCTTCCTCTTCACAATATTTTAATTTGATAAGAATTCGTGGAAACACACCCAAGAAAAACCAAATTGATCATCCTGCTATTCGATATTTATTCTATGTGAGTGCTAACACATTGCAGGCACGTGGTGAGTTTACTAGAGTTAATGTGAAGGACATGTTAATCCTCGCAAAAGTTGCCCTTATCAATTGTAACTTAACGCTAAATTTGGGCACTCTTCTTGTGTTTTACCTTAAGCATCAGTCTCTTCAATCTCGAGGACCCATATGTGGAGGAGGAGTTGTGACCGTTCTTGTACACACACTTCACGTCAACCTAGATAACATCCAACTGTTGACTAGAGGTAACTGTCTCGGTCTTTCTACTCTAATAGCATATGGTATGATTTCTAAAAATCATGGTAGATATTTCTTCGATATACCTAGAGCGGATCGCTTGATCCCAACTCCTTTGCCTAATGGTTATTCTCTAACGAGGATGGATGTTTGCGTTATGACGTGCAGGTTGAAGCTAATCTACCCTAACAAGAAATTGATGGGTTCGTAGCATGGAAAACAAAAAATTTCTACCGCAAGAACGAACAAAACCTAGATCTAATCTAGATAAAAGCCAAGATCTAATCTATTTAGACATGAGCAAAGAGATAGATAGGAACTAACCCTCGTAGATCCGAAAGCGTTAACGAGATTAGATCTCGTGGTTGATGTAGTCGATCACTTGCCGATCTCAAGATCGTGTGGACGATCCTTCCGGCGTCGCGTTCCGGCAGCGCTTCCGCCGTCGGTCAAGTGGACGATCCTTCTGGCGCCGCGTTTCGGCAGCGCTTCCGCAGTCGGTCACACGTGCGGAGTCGAAGCAGACCTTCCTCTCCCCGTTCCAGCGAGCAGCGGAGGTAGTAGATCTTCTCCACGGAATCCCAGCAGCACGACGGCGTGGTGGTGGTGGTGGAGTAGAGAATTCTGCAGGGCTTCGCCTATGCCTGTGCAGAAGAAAGGTGGAGGAGAGAGGCGGCAGAGGTTGGAGTTATGGGAGCAGGGGAGGAGGGGGCGCCCCTGCCCTTCTATTTAAGGGGGGAGGGCGCCTTGGGGAGGGGGGTCCTTGTAGGACTCCCCTCCTCTAGGCCGGCGGATTGGGGAGTGGGGGGAGGAGTCCTCCTCTCCCACGACTCCTTGTCTTAACCCACCAGGACTCCTTGATCCCTATCTTGATTTTCAAGCAAACTCCAAGATATCTTCTAGAACCTTCCGGAACATTCCGAAACCTTCTAGAATCCTCATATAAACACTCCGGAACATTTCCTAACTCAGAAAATGATCCCCTATATATGAATCTTATTCTCCGGACCATTCCGGATCTCCTCGTGATGTCCCGAATCCAATCCGAGACTCCGAACAACATTCGGTCTCCAACGCATATTCCATATCTACTTAAAACAACTTCGAACCTTAAGTGTGTCACCCTACGGTTCGTGAATATGCAGACATGATAGAGACACATCTCCTATCAATAACCATCAGCGGGACCTAGAGATCCATAATGGCTCCCACATACTCAACGATGACTTCGCGCTCGATTGAACCACTTACATACGAAACCAATTCCCTTTGTCTCGCGATCCTATACTTATCCGAGGTTTGATCGTCGGCATCTCCATACCTAGTTCTACCTCGTTACTGATAAGTACTCTTTACTCGTTCCGTGATATGTCATCCCTTGTGACCTAGTCACATGCTTGCAAGCTAACTAGATGACATTCCACCGAGAGGGCCCAGAGCATATCTATCTGTCATATGGATGGACAAATCCCAATCTTGGTTCATGCGCTTCAACACATACTTTCAGAAGACCCAATCACACTTTTATAACCACCCAGTTACGAAGCGGCGTTTGATGTCATCAAAGTATCCATCCGGTGATGGTGATTAACATAACCTCATGGTCGAAGGATTAGGTTACTATGTATTTGAAAGCTTACAACAATATGAACTTAATGAATTGATCTTATGCTACGCTTACTATGGGTGTGCGTCCATCACATCATTCTCCTAATGATATAACCTTGTTATTAATCACATCCTAATGTCCATGATCAGGAAACCATGATCATCAATTAATCAACAAGCTAGTTCAACAAGAGGCTTACTAGGGACTCTCTTATGTTTACAAAACACACATGTATTAGTGTTTCCTAATAATACAATTATAGCATGGGATGTAAACATTCATCATAAACACAAAGATATAATAATAATCACTTTTATTATTGCCTCTTGGGCATATCTCCAACAGAAATACCCGTGGGAAGAGGAGAAGATGAAGAAGTAGAACAAGAAGGACCCGAACAAGATGTGCAGCCACCAAACTACTACACCACCTATGAAGACATATATGCACTCGAAGGAAATATTCAAAACATGAACAACTTCTCCATCAACCTTCGAGATGCCACTGCAAGCCTCGCCACCCAGTTCCGTGATTGGAGCATCCAATGGAACGTGGGAGATTATCCACCGCCACCACAATGAGCAAAAAAAGGGTTGCAAAAGCATGATCTTGGGGATGTGTTCCCTCGAAAAATTTATTTGTGTAATAACGAGGTTGTACTCCAGCTCCTTGGGAGCTTGGAAACACTCATGTTGGCTTGTTCCAACACTTTGCTTTTTTTCCTTTACTTTTTAATCATTTTACTTTATTTTTTATTCCATTTGTTTTTCTTTTTACCCTTGCTTGGTCGGAAGTTCTTTTCTATTCTTTAATCCCTATCCTCAAAAATACAAAAATATTTTTCTATTTATCCTTTTTCATAAACGTGGGTTCATACTTTGCCTCTTTGCTTTAATATCATTTCGAGAGTAACTGTGTTTGAGTTTTGAAGGAACACATCCCTATAAGGAATAGGATCATGAAGTTACTTATGAGAGGTATGTCATATGTCTCCCACTTATGAAGTTTGAGTCGTCTATCTTAGTTGGTTGATTTGCTAAGATGCCATGCTAGTGAGAAATAATTTAATATGGTTAGAGTAAGGATTTTTATTGGTATGATGATTTAGTTGGTGAAGCTCTTGCTCGAGTTCTTTTAGTTAACCGAGTATTGCCTTGGAAATAATAATGCCAAGCAAGTACAATAAGAAAAAGTCTGAAATTTACGACTTGTTTGATGAATTATTGTCTTGAGAGTATACCCTTAATGATACTTAACCCCATAGATATTTTGATAGTCTCACGACACTCATGAAAGGAGTTGTTTGATTGAAATAAAGTCTAGTGGTAAGATGCATGCCAAGGCTAACCTTGTGGATCAAACCGCGGTACTAGCTCAAAAAAAAGAGAAAGAGAAAGAAGTGAGACGACTTTGTTCTATGTATCTAATGCACACCTTTGGGATGCTAGCAACTCCGCTAGCTTTTGAACAATCTATGGTATAACCCTGGATTTCGGCTATGAGTTGATGACATAAGTGGCATCCGTGTCAATATATGGGAAAAAGTATTAGTATTCTCAAAGATTGTGCAAAAACACTTGCAAAAGAAACAATCAGCGATCCTTGAAAAATAAAAGAAAGAAAAAAAGATATCTATGAGGATCCACATAACAAGTCCTTGCCATGGTCTCATTACTACTTTACGATTTTTTTTGAAAGACAATGATTGGATTAGAAGTGTTTTAGATAGACTTGATTTATTGATGTGGGTGTAAATAAGACACTTCATTGTTATACTACTTGGTACATGAAACTCTCTTACTCAATTATGCTATTTAAACATCATAGTATTCCTTGGCAACCTGAGAGTTAATTAGAGGAATTGGATTGATTGCTAGAATTATAGTTACTTATACTTATATTAAACTTTACGTTGATTATCTTGACTTACCGAATCTTGTATAGTATTCTCGTCATCTCTCTAACTTTGATAAGCTTCGCAAATGAATGAAGTGTTGAGCATATATGACTACCAACTGTAAGTGAACTCTTATTCTCGTTGTTTGAAGTTTAAACGCTTAATTCCTTATAGTTCTTTTGGTTCTTATTGCTCGAGGATGATCAAGGTTTAAGCTTTGGGGAAGTTGATGTCTCCGATTTTTGCCATCTTCCACTGTGTTTAAATATTGATTTTGGTCAAGCAATTGCCAAAGAAACTCTCAGCTCTTGCCATTAATGACTAATAATTGCAAATGTATGCAAATCCCTTCTTTGATTTATGTTGTGCAGGAAATCACGGCTTTTAAAGCGAAATAAGGAGTCATAATGAAGGATTTTGAGGAAGTACACACAACGAAGTAACTGGAGAGGCGTTCCAGGGCGTCTACAAGCTTAACGACCACTAGTACAGGCGCGGTCCGCCCATACTGCCCGCCCGTACCAGGTGACGATGGCTTCATCTCGTCAAACCCTACAACTTTCGTGAAGACGTCTATATGTTTTGAGGCTCTAACCGCCGTCCAGAGAGCCGCCATTCTCAGATTGCATCACAACACCACTAAAGAAGATCCACACCATTGTTCATCCATTGTTCACCACTTCCCCCATCCATCCATCCACTAGCCATAGCCATTGCTTTGTACTTTAGATCTCCTTGTGATTTGGCAACCATTGTAAGAATATTTGATTTCAATCTAAGTATTTGTATGGTATTTTCTATCTCTAATCTATTTTTAATGAGTAAGTAGTCTTCACGGGCTGCGGGTTGAGGAGAAACCCCGCAGGAGTTATGTGCATCTAGATCATGGGAGAATTGTATTTTGTTTGGAATTGTGATTTGTATCTTTTGTTTCTTCATCTCTTGTCTCGATCTGTGGACTTGTAGGTACCCAATATACCATAGATAGATAAAGTCTTGAGGTGAGATACCTGGCTAGCGGCGATCTCATAAGAACCTTAGTGACAGAAAGAGTAGTATGGTCTTTGCTTAGCTCCCCATTCGGGATCAACAACAACATCACCACTTAAAGCTTTCATCTGTGTTTTGCACTTAATGATCGTTTGTAACTCGTGGCTTCGGTGTACTCTCGGTTGGATTAAAAGTCTATTGCTATGCCCGCTGCATAACAAGGGCTCTAAAATATTAGGATGTGTTGCCCACAAGAGATTATCTCGATACAAACATTATACATGAATATGCTTATTATTATCTTTTATCTCATTTGATGTGCAGCTGCAGGTGGATCTTCAACCCTGGTCTATCTCCATCCATTGATTCAAACCTGTTATAAAGTAAACTAGATTGGTCCGGTCAACTAAGGTAAAATAAACAAACAAAGTCTTATAGACATGTCCTTTTTATTACCTTTTAGCAGTGCTTTCCGAGGTTCGATTAAACCTAGATCTTCTAGGAAAAAACTATTATACAACATCCGTGAATCCAGATCAAAGGTATCACCTGGCATTGGCGGTAGATTGTTGGGAGTAGTTCGACTTGTACTACTAGAACAATGATTTTCCACCTTATGGATGTTGCTACGCTAAAACAGTGAGAACGATGGCCGTCCTCCACTTGACCGAGAAGTGTAGTTGGCGAGATGAACATCTGCCCTAATTTCGGCAAGCCTGTATTCGATGTAGTGCTCGATGGAGAGAAACGGGGCGTAGATATCACACACGGGCATTGGATCATATGCCACATGATCCCCACGATCTGAGTGAGTGTGGCATAGTCATTGTCTAGACCCTTCAGAAGGTAGGCAGAAAATTCTTTAGGCTAGAGTGGTTGTGTGATCAATGATGGTGTATCGACAAGAGACTTGATTTTGTTGAATAACACGAGTATCATCATGTCGAGCTTCCTGACTTTGGAGAGCATGGTGCAAATCAGCATGGCATGCGCGTTTTACTGGGAAGTGAAGCTCGATGCAAAGGGTGTCCCATGCCTTTCACGAGGTGGTGACATTCATCACCATCCCGATCACTGATTCGGTGAGGGAGCAGAGAATTGCGGACAATATATCATGATCATGTTGATGCCACGCGGAGCACTTTGTATTGGGTATGAACGGGGCCTCGCATGTTGCTTGATTCACTGTTATATCGGCCATCTACGAAATAGACATGGGAGAGAGCGGTGAAGCCACAAAGAAGATTATTCGGAAGAACCTGAACAATGCGCCAATAGAGGTAATTGTCGACATTGTGCTTGATAGAGATCTGGTTGGTTAAGTTTATGGACGTCGATCGGATCACCGACGCCATGGATCCTCCACTCGTGAAAACAGAGGTGAGAGAGGAGGAGATGGTAGTGGGGCTGATAGCAGAGCTTAGGGCCTCGGAAGTAGCGTTGTTCGTCCAGGTAGAGGTAGCTAGTTTATCATAGAACGTCGAGGACGAACACAGACCTATAACATCACGAAGAAAACAAAAGAAATTAAATAGACATCGCTCAACAATTCGTAAAAGAACAACAAAGAATAATTCATAAGAATAGAAAAGAAAGAAACAACAAAGGAGATAAGCAGATGAAGAACCCACACCTATAATAGTCCTTGGGAACCTCTGACAAAAGCAGGGACAGAGCTATACCTATTCATAAGTATGTAATGAATACCCAATGTTTTTTGCAAAAAAAATCTGTATACAAGCTTATATATATATATATATATATATATATATATATATACATGCGAGGTTCTTTTGAATGTGTTAAGTAAAAACTGAAAAACATGTTGTCCCGGACGGCAAACCCTATGCTCTGCCTATAGTGGGAGTGACGCTCCCACTCACGAGCGAAGGGAGTTGGGCGCAGCCGGTTTAGCTACGCATGTCGGTTTTTCTTTCGGAAGTTTTTCCAGTTTTGCGCGACTTTGGTTTTCCTTTTTTGACTTTTTTTCTTTTTCAATCTTTTTTCAAACTCAAACTTTTTTAATTTGAATATTTTCGAAAACTACACAAGTTTTTTATTTGATTATTTTTAAAGTATGAATATCTTCAAATTCGAACATTCTTTGAACTTGAACATTTTTAAATTATAACATTTTCAATTTTGAACAAATTTGAAAATTTGATTTTTTTTCATATTTCTGAGATGTTTATTAACCAGAGAAAAATGAAATATAAAATAAAAAAGTAACTTTTTATTGGATCGGTCAGATGCGTCCCATGACGAAAAGCTCTTCAGGCTGGAGCGATTCGCTCTCGCTAAAGGCAGGTGCAATCAGCGGTCGACACGGCACTGCCCGCACGCGCCGCCTGACTCCTTTTCTTTTTTGCATCTCTTTTTTATATATCTTATTTTACGGTATGAATATTTTTATAATTTTATTTAAAAGCAATAAATATTTTTCTAATATTACCGAAGATTTTTTAAATCTTGAAAAATTCAAAAGTCATAAACAAATTTTAGAAAATCACGATTCTTTTAAATATTGATGAACATTTTTGAAAACTCATGAACCAAATTTTCAAAAAATCATGAACCAAATTTTGTAAATCGCGAACAAAACTTTAAAAATTATGAAGCAAATTTAAAAACCATAAACCAAATTTCGAAAATCATGAACCACATTTCAAAAAAGTGAACCAAGTTTTAAAGGCATGAATCAATTTAAAAAAAAATAGGAACCAAATTTAAAAACCATAAACCAATTTTGAAACATGTTTTCTTTTTCAAAAATTATAATGAACATTTTTCCGTAAAAACAAAAAATTAAAATAAAAAATAAAATGAAAACATGAAAAAAAACAGAAAAAGGAGAACGTAAACAAAAAAAAAGAGAATGTAAATTATCAGCCCGCAATTAGCCGGCCTAACAGGGAGAGCCCCTGTGCGGAGCAAGCCGCCCGCAGCGCACCGGGCGGCAATTAGCATTACTGGGAGCACAGGGGCTCTCGTCCCGAGCCCTCTCGGGTCTGTCCATTCCGGCAAATACCTAGTTTGGGCTTAGTTGGGCTCCCTCCTACCCACGTTAGCCAGGCTGCCAGCTACCTGAGGCACCTAATCCACATGACTGGAACTGCTCCTCTTCCTCGACTCGATCGACCTCTGTCCGTCGCCCGCCGTCTCCAGGCGCCCGCCCGCTCGCTGGCGTCCGGCACAGTTCTAGCGTGGAAGGGCAAGACATTCCCGCCGTCTAAATTCCGCCTGATGCCGCAGGACGCCGCACAGGTGCTGCACAAGATTGAGCTCGATAGGAACTGCGGCGCATCTAAATTCCGGCAGCCCTGGGATCTATGGCGGCGGCGCTGCACAACAGCTGACCAGTATAGCTGCAGAGGCACAGTCGCGCAGAGAAGCAGCGAGCAGTTCGTCAACACTGAGCACAGACTACACGGTAAGAAGAACTGAAGAAGTGTTGACGTGTTGTGTGTTTTAGACATTCAGGCTTCGGTTATAACTTTTGTTGTTTTAATTACACCTTGAATTTAGAATCGGAAGTGACAATTTTTTACCTTGAATTCAGAATTAGAATAAGAGTTGATCAGTTGGTGCTAATTCTATCTTGAATTCAAAATCAGAAGTGATCAGATCAGTTCACTGGCGGTAAGAAGAAGAAGTGCCTTCTAATTTTTGTTTTTAACAATTTCTAGGTCGGTTCTTGCTATTGTGAACCTACATACTACTCCCTCCATTAAAAGGTAAAACATCTTATATTTTAAAACGGATGGAGTATATTATACTAATGTGTCGTAAATATTCTTTGATTTCGAATACCCAACGTGAAAATCCTAGCTCTTGCGGTCGTAGAGAAATGTTAGGGGCTCTCGCGACCACTGTTCCATCCGGGTCCCCGGTTCATGGCGGGCGCCCGATCCCCGGCCATGGCGGGTTTGGAGGGGTGCCCTCGCCATGAGCACCCGCTCCAGGCCTTTTTCCACCACCTCTTCTACGGTTCCCTCATTCTGGTGTCCTTTCCTCGTCTTCTCTGACTCGCCGGCGACCTAGATCTGCAGCGATTCGTCAACTCACGTTGGCGGTGGTGGAGGATGAGGAGAGGATGAGCCGAGCTGCGGCTTGGCTTTCGCGGGAGTGGAATCGAGGGATGGAGGCGGCGAAGCGGACGCATCTGGAGGGAACATCGTCCTGGGGTACCAGAGCCCTAGGCTCGGGTGCTCGGAAATCGCCTCTTCCTATGCTTCTCCTGTTGGAGATATGCCCAAGAGACAATAATAAAGTGGTTATTATTATATCTTTATGTTTATGATAAATGTTTACATCCCATGCTATAATTGTATTAACCGGAAACATTAATACTTGTGTGTTTTGTAAACATAAAAAAGTCCCTAGTAAGCCTCTTGTTAAACTAGCTTGTTGATTAATGGATGATCATGGTTTCCTGATCATGGACATTGGATGTCGTTAATAACAAGATCATATCATTAGGAGAATGATGTGATGGACACACACCCGTAGTAAGCATAGAATAAGATCAAATCATTAAGTTCATATTGCTATAAGCTTTTGAATGCATAGTAACCTAATCCTTCGACCATGAGGTTGTGTTAATCACCATCACCGGATGGGTACTTTGATGACATCAAATGCCGCTTCGTAACTGGGTGGTTATAAAGGTGTCATTGGGTATTCTGAAAGTATGTGTTGAAGCGCATGGATCAAGATTGGGATTTGTCCATCCATATGACGGATAGATATGCTCTGGGCCCTCTCGGTGGAATGTCATCTAATTAGCTTGCAAGCATGTGACTGGGTCACAACGGATGACATATCACGGAACGAGTAAAGAGTACTTATCAGTAACGAGGTAGAACTAGGTATGGAGATGCCGACGATCAAACCTCGGATAAGTATAGTATCGTGTGACAAAGGGAATTGGTTTCGTATGTAAATGGTTCAATCGATAACGAAGTCATCGTTGAGTATGTGGGAGCCATTATGGATCTCCAGGTCCCGCTGATGGTTATTGATAGGAGATGTGTCTCTGTCATGTTTACATATTCACGAATCGTAGGGTGACACACTTAAGGTTCGAAGTTGTTTTAAGTAGATATGGAATATGCGTTGGAGACCGAATGTTGTTCGGAGTCTCGGAATGGATCCGGGGCATCACGAGGAGATCCGGAATTGTCCGGAGAATAAGATTCATATATTGGGGATCATTTTCTGAGTTAGGAAATGTTCCGGAGTATTTGTATGAGGGTTCTAGAAGGTTTCGGAATGTTCTGGAAGGTTCTAGAGGATTTCTTGGAGTTTGCTTGAAAACCAAGAAAGGGTCAAAGGAAACCTAGTGGGGCAAGACACGGATTCGTGGGGGAGGAGGACTCCTCCCCCCTTCCCACTGCCGGCCATAGGAGGGGAGTCCTACTAGGACTCCCCCTCCCTAGGCGCGTCTCCCCCCTTAAATAGAAGGGCAGGGGCGCCCCCTCCTAGCCCGCTCTCATAACTCCCAATCTCTGCTGCCTCTCTCCTCCACCTTTCTTCTGCACAGGCATAGGCGAAGCCCTGCAGAATTCTCTACTCTACCACCACCACCACACCGTCGTGCTGCTAGGATTCCGTGGAGAAGATCTACTACCTCCGCTGCTCGCTGGAACGGGGAGAGGAAGGTCTACTTCGACTCCGCACGTGTGACTGACTGCGGAAGCGCTGCCGAAACGCGGCGCCGGAAGGATCGTCTACTTGACCGACTACGGAAGCGCTGCTGGAACGCGACGCCGGAAGGATCGTCCACACGATCTTGAGATCGGCAAGTGATCGACTACATCAACCACGAGATCTAATCTCGTTAACGCTTTCGGATCTACGAGGGTTAGTTTCTATCTATCTCGTTGCTCATGTCTAATAGATTAGATCTTGGCTTTTATCTAGATTAGATCTGGGTTTTGTTCGTTCTTGCGGTAGAATTTTTTTGTTTTCCATGCTACGAACCCATCAGTGGTATCAGAGCCGTATCTATGCGTAGATCTGTTGCACGAGTAGAACACAATGTTTTTGTGGGCGTTGATGCTTTTGTTGTCGGTGTCTTAGCGTGTACTTTGCATCTTGCGGCATGGTGGGATGAAGCGGCTCGGGCTAACATTACATGTCATCGCACATGAGACTTGCTCCACGCTTGACGTGCAACTTGCTTTGCACAAGTGGCTTTGCGGGTGTCTGTCTCTCCCACCATAGTTAAGATTCAATTTACAATGAGCATCTGACAACACTTGTATCAACGTTGTGGTCCTTGTTCGTATGTAAGATCGGTCTTATGCGAAAGCCCCAAACCACGTAAAACATGCAAAGAAAATTAGAGGCGTCTAACTTGTTTTTGCAGGGGTTTTGTGATGTGATATGGCCATCATGTGATTGTGATTATATTTGATGTATGCAATGATTCTTGTTGTAATATGACAACCGGCAGGAGCCTAATGGTTGTCTTCAATTCTGTTAAGACCTGCGTGTCTATTCATCTTGTAATAGCTTTGTTCCAAGTAGTTGTAATAGTTGCTAATGATGATGGACAACCATGAAGCGGCGCCACTGACCTTGACGCCATGCTGGTGATGATGGAGATCATGTCCGTGCTTTAGAGATGGAGATCAAAGGCGCAAGAAGAAAGGGCCATATCATATCACACTATTTATGAATTGCCTGTGATGTTAATCCTTTATGCATCTTGTATTGCTTAGATCGCGACGGTAGAATTATAAGATGATCCCTCTCACTAAATATCAACTAATAAAGTGTTCGTCCTTAGTTGGCACCGTTGCTAAGACTCGTCGTTTCGAAGCATCTCGTGATGATTGGGTGTGATAGACTCTACGTGTGCATACAACGGGTGCAAGCCAGATTTGCACATACGGAAACTAAGGTTAACCTTGACGAGCCTAGCATGTATAGACATGGTCTCAGAACACGGAATACCGAAAGGTAAAGCATGAGTCATATGAATGATATGATGAACATGTTGATTGTTCGCCTTTAAAGCTACATCATCTCACGTGATGATCGGACTTGGTGTAGTGGATTTGGTTCGTGTAATCACTAAAACAACTCGAGAGATGTTGTTTTGAGTGGGAGTTATTTGTAATTTGGATTAGTCGAACTCAATTTATCATAAACACAATCAAAGTGAATTTGCATAGTTTGTTGGAGTCATTGGCATCCGTTCACCACCTTACGCTTAGTTATAGTTGAGATAGTGGAACTATAGAATTCTAGATATTTACTTTACGAACTGGTATCGTATTGTTTTGAATGTCAATTTAAAGTTTATAAGTCATATTACAAACTTTCAGCAAACTCTATTTACTCCATGAAGTTTAATAAATAGTATTAAATCAAGAGTAACAATTCCAGTGTTAGTATCTAATGTATCATGTTAGCCTCCATGATTCTTGATACTCAAAAGATTGTTTTAATATCAAGTTTATCTAAGAGCTGAAAGCAATGTTTCAGAAACCATCATATGTGAAAGGTATTGTGATATCTAAAACAATGTGTTGGTTACAACATGATAGAGTATACATCCTCATATTTGATGAGAATTTGTGAAGGTTGGAGACGCTAGTCGTCCTAATCCTCCAAAAGGTTTTGAAAAAGAAATATTATACTCGCAATTCACCTTTATAAGCTATAGCAGCTTGATCATGAAAGTTGTCATGATAAGGATGAATAGAAGATGTAAGTAAAATGTTTACTACACTAAAAGATTACTAAAGAATTGATTTTTGAAAGAACACCAAACATTTGATGATGGTGATCCACCTCAAAGTGCAAGTCTAAAGGTATTAGTAGTTGACTATGTACGCTTTGTACCATGTGTCATGTTGATGACACCACTATTGATGTTGATAGATTCTTTTAAAAGAAGAGGAATTGCTGAAAGAGAATCTATAAAATATTTGGCAGAAAATAAAAGGTTGGAGATGTCCAACTTAGGCATATAGAAGATATACCTGTTATGGTTGTATTCCTTGCTTGTTAAAAAATGTGGTTCTTAGGTATTGAATACCGGTATTGGATACCGAATTGGTTGGTATGAAGTGTCATACAGGACAACACAATTCATGAACTGCAATGGCCTAAGTAACTAGCAAGAGAAAATGTGATGATGTTCATCGAAAACAAACAAAGGGTTGTTGTGTTGCTTTAACATCAAAGCTTGCCTTCAAGATTTGTTTCAATAATTGGTATTTTGATCAGGTATTATGACGACAAAAGGTTGTTCAAATAATTACCGTATTCCATAATAGATGAATGATATACAAGTCTGGTTGGAGAAATAACGTCCATAAAACTAATGCTAAAATGTCACAAGACAAATGATTGAAAGATCACTTGCGAAGTGACATCGTCATTTAAATTATATTGAAAGGGATACATGAAGAAACTCCATGTTGATGGATTTTTGGAGTATTTGATTTTGATCAAATGACGCTTGTGATACTTTCCTGGAGATAATTAAAACTCCGGTCGTAGGCCAAAAGAGGAACGGACGACTAACTGATTGAAATTTGTACATATTGATGTATATAGTCCATTATGTAGTCATGGGCGATGGATTTCAACTTTATATGCTTTCTCCGAAGATTTGAGTGAGTATATGTATGTACTTACTCAATAAGGAAGAAGTATGAAACATTTGAAAAATGTTCAAAGACTTTCAAGATGAAGTGGAAAATCATTGTAACAAGAAAATAAAAGAGTTTATGATTGGATCATAAAGAAAGATGTTTGAGTTACAAGTTTAGCAAAACACCTAAGATTTGAGGAATTGTTCCATGGATTTGCATTTCCCAAAACACCATAGGAGTATGAAGTGTTCGAGATATGTAATGAAACCTTGTTTTACATGGTGAGATCAAAGGTGTCATTTATAAAACTGCCATTATATATTAAAGATTAAAGCTTTTGTGACTACCGCTTTTACACTGAAAAGAGTTCCATCGTGATCCGTTGAAATGACACCATATGAGTTATGGTTTGGGATAAAACCCGAATTGTGTTTTCTTAAATTTTGGTATGCTATGCATAAGTAAAATGTTCATAACCAAATTCGGATAAGCACGTCTTTGTAGATTATCCCAAAGAATTTGTTGGGAATTTCTCCATAACGCCGAGGACAAAAGAGTTTGTCGCTTGGAACGTCAAGTTTCTTGAGAAAGAATTTTTCGAGAGAAATTAAGTGGGAGCGCTAAGACATATTTCTAAATACATTATGTGAAAGACATATTGTTGATTAGAAATAATGTATCTTTTATTGACACAGGTTAAGAATTTCATTTCGATGAAAGACTTAGGCATAACTCAAGAATTAGGCATCAATATCTATATGAATAGATTGAGGCGCTAATATGGTTTTGCCAAATGTACATAGATAAGATGTTGAATGAGTTCAATATGGAAACAACAAGAAAGGTTCTTGACGCACGAAAAGGACTAAATCAAGATTCAAGTGTGTTGACACGAGATTCAAGTGTTTTGACACTTGGTGAAATCACAAGAATATTTTGATCAATCATTCTTTGAGATGTACACATCCAGATATGTCCTATGCTCTAAATGTTATGAGCATATACCAGAATGATTCATAAGATGATCATTGGACAATAGTAAAGATATTCTTATGAGCTTTGGAAGAACTAAGAATTTATCATGTATAAGTGACAAATAGTTAAAGGTAGTTCTTTGTAAAGTGTTACATTGATACTAGTTTTGTCACAAGATACAAATTAAATTTATCTCAATTTAGACTATGGGTGGCACAATATAATGGAAAGGATGTTCCATGATGGATTTGGATGAGTTCCAAAGTTGAGATATTGTGACGGATACTACAACAAAAGGCTAAGTATATAACTGCTATAGTAGCAGCAAAGGAGGGCATTTGTGTTCAGTAGTTTGTTATCAAACTAGGCGTGGTTCATAGCGGGATAATACTATGAAGATACATTGTATGACAATTGTATCAACATAATTTAATCCCAAGGAACTAAAGGTCTCACCAAAGCACCAAATTTATACAATGCCATCTCATTGGAGAATGAGTAATGCGTAGAGACGCAAGGACATGCAAATACACACGGACCTGAAAGTGTCAGATCCGAAGATTATGTTTACCACTTGCAATTGTGTCTATACAACACCAGAAAGCCATAGGTGTTGAATGCACAAGTTTTTAACTAGATTATTGACTCTAGTGCAAGTGGGAGACTGTTGGAGATATGCCCAAGAGACAATAATAAAGTGGTTATTATTATATCTTTATGTTTATGATAAATGTTTACATCCCATGCTATAATTGTATTAACCGGAAACATTAATACTTGTGTGTTTTGTAAACATAAAAGAGTCCCTAGTAAGCCTCTTGTGAAACTAGCTTGTTGATTAATGGATGATCATGGTTTCCTGATCATGGACATTGGATGTCGTTAATAACAAGATCATATCATTAGGAGAATGATGTGACGGACACACACCCGTAGTAAGCATAGCATAAGATCAAGTCATTAAGTTCATATTGCTATAAGCTTTTGAATGCATAGTAACCTAATCCTTCGACCATGAGGTTGTGTTAATCACCATCACCGGATGGGTACTTTGATGACATCAAACGCCGCTTCGTAACTGGGTGGTTATAAAGGTGTCATTGGGTATTCTAAAAGTATGTGTTGAAGCGCATGGACCAAGATTGGGATTTGTCCATCCATATGACGGATAGATATGCTCTGGGCCCTCTCGGTGGAATGTCATCTAATTAGCTTGCAAGCATGTGACTGGGTCACAAGGGATGACATATCACGGAACGAGTAAAGAGTACTTATCAGTAACGAGGTAGAACTAGGTATGGAGATGCCGACGATCAAACCTCAGATAAGTATAGTATCGTGTGACAAAGGGAATTGGTTTCGTATGTAAATGGTTCAATCGATCACGAAGTCATCGTTGAGTATGTGGGAGCCATTATGGATCTCCAGGTCCCGCTGATGGTTATTGATAGGAGATGTGTCTCTGTCATGTTTACATATTCACGAACCGTAGGGTGACACACTTAAGGTTCGAAGTTGTTTTAAGTAGATATGGAATGTGCGTTGGAGACCGAATGTTGTTCGGAGTCTCGGAATGGATCCGGGGCATCACGAGGAGATCCGGAATTGTCCGGATAATAAGATTCATATATTGGGGATCATTTTCTGAGTTAGGAAATGTTCCGGAGTATTTGTATGAGGGTTCTAGAAGGTTTCGGAATGTTCTGGAAGGTTCTAGAGGATTTCTTGGAGTTTGCTTGAAAACCAAGAAAGGGTCAAAGGAAACCTAGTGGGGCAAGACACGGATTCGTGGGGGAGGAGGACTCCTCCCCCCTTCCCACCGCCGGCCATAGGAGGGGAGTCCTACTAGGACTCCCCCTCCCCAGGCGCGTCTCCCCCCCTTAAATAGAAGGGCAGGGGCGCCCTCTCCTAGCCCGCTCTCATAACTCCCAATCTCTGCCGCGTCTCTCCTCCACCTTTCTTCTGCACAGGCATAGGCGAAGCCCTGCAGAATTCTCTACTCCACCACCACCACCACGCCGTCGTGCTGCTGGGATTCCGTGGAGAAGATCTACTACCTCCGCTGCTCGCTGGAACGGGGAGAGGAAGGTCTACTTCGACTCCGCATGTGTGACCGACTGCGGAAGCGCTGCCGAAACGTGGCGCCGGAAGGATCGTCTACTTGACCGACTGCGGAAGCGCTGCTGGAACGCGACGCCGGAAGGATCGTCCACACGATCTTGAGATCGGCAAGTGATCGACTACATCAACCACGAGATCTAATCTCGTTAACGCTTTCGGATCTACGAGGGTTAGTTCCTATCTATCTCGTTGCTCATATCTAATAGATTAGATCTTGGCTTTTATTTAGATTAGATCTGGGTTTTGTTCGTTCTTGCGGTAGAATTTTTTTGTTTTCCATGCTACGAACCCATCATCCCCGAGGTCCAGCCGTCTCTACATCGGCTCCCTTGACATCAATTGGCAAGGTACAAGGTGCGAGTTGTCGGATTCATGCATGCGGGGTCCTTTCCCTCCCGGCGCAATCAAAGAGGGAAGCCATGCAGGGATTGAACTTCACAAGTCTGGCTGGGGTTCTAAATCGTGCACCGAAGGCTCAGATGAACATGCAGGCACCGTTGGGATTGAGAGCTCGTCGGGGAAAGCTTGCGGGGAAAAGTGTAGTGGCTGTCTTTCGGGAGAAGCAACACCGATGTTGCGAGAGAGATTGGTCGGGTCTCTCTCCATCGGAAAAGGAGGCTCTACAAGCACTACTTCTCCCGAGCCAAAGCAGACCATGGTTGGAGGCTTCCGAAGCCCTGTAAGTGTCTCAGATGGCCTAAGTGTAAGTTTTAGAGATGTCCTTGTCCTGGAAGGTTCAGGTGGCTTCAGGTTTCAGAAGGAGCGGGCGATGAACTTTCAAGGAAAAGGTGGAGCTAGGGGAAGGTGCTGTCCGTGGAGGGGTCCCGGGGCCGATGAGAAAAAAATGGGGAAAGGAAGCTTGGTCCATGGTGATAGAGACATGGAACTTTTTTCCACAAACTTTGGCATATCTCATGGCATCCTGACCAACCCCCCACTCCACACTATAAATCTAGGCCTCTCCTGCCTTCTAGGATTTACCCTCTTCTTCCAAAATTGGAGGCGGAGGAGCTGGTTGGGTTGAAGGTTTTGGTTGTCGAAGAGGAGGAATTTGTGGGGCTAAGACAGATTATTACAGGTTTATCCATGGCTGGTGGTAATATGAAGCAGTGGAGGGGAAGAGGAGTTGAGTCCTGGCAGCGGCAGCAGATACAACAACAGTAGCAGATGCAAGGGTATGGTTATGGTCATATGCCTCCCCTCCCTATGGTTTTCAACATCCACCTCCATATGGGTTCATACCTAGGAACATCCCTCCTCCATGGGGTTTTCTTGGCCCTTTTCCACCATACCCACCTAATCACCAGTATGGGTTGCAATCGAATCAGTGGGTTGCCCCTCAGCAGGGTGGTTCACAGCAGCAGCAGTCTTAGAGTAGTGGTGATAATCAGAAGGCAAAGGTTCAGGGGAAGGCAAAGAAGAAGCTTGTTTCTCAAAAGGAGCAAATCCAATCTGGCCTTGATGTGCTTGCACAGATGGACTACACAAGCTCCATTTCTATGAGTTGTGGAGAACCAGGACACCGCCAAGCTGTCTGTGGTAAACAGTCAGTTTGCTTCATTTGCAAAGCTACCAACCATAGGTCCGAGGAGTGCCCAGTAAAGAAGAGACCACATCAGATTGCTAGGTATGTTGGTAGTACTGCTACTGGGTTGGGCTTCTATCACATTGAGACTCCTGAGGTGATTATAAATCCTGTTTCATCTACTAAGAACTATGGCTTGGTGGTTGTGGAAGGGGATGAGATTACCGGTGCTAAGTTAGTTGAGGAGTTCTCCAAGATATACAAGACAAACTGGCCATGGCAGGTTAGAGAACTAGGGCCTCCAGGAATCTATCTAGTGAAATTCCCACCACTTATCCTGGTAGACCAAGTCATTCGTTATCCTAGGTTTGGTTTGTCTAGGGAAGGTGTTTGTGTCAAGGTTGAAGCTTGGAGTGATGACCCAGAACCTATGGAGTCTCTGGTTACTGCATGGATCAGAGTTTCTGGCCTCCAATCAAAGTGATGTGAGTGGAATGTGCTTGATCAAGTTAGCTCAGTTTGTGGAATCATGCCAGATGTGGACTTTCTAAGTGTGTTCAAGGGCAATGCAAAAAGTGTTAGCCTGAAGATCAAGTGTAGAGATCCCCTAAAAATTCCTAGCAGTAGACTATTCCATTCCATGAAGGACTATTCCAATTGGGTTTTACAGCTGAGAATCCTATGGAGGAAGATGAAACCGATGACTTGCTTGGAGATGAGTTAGATCAGAGTAATAAGGGTGATGGCAATCAGAAACAGGGGGAATGGATGCTGACAAATCCTCTGGCACTCAAGAGAAAGGGAATGACAGTAACCAGGACACCAATGTGCAAGGCCAAAATAATGGTTTTAGGACTAGAATGGTAGCTAGTGGAGCTGATGGTCCGGTGGAGGAATCTTTTAGTGCTAACAAAGTGCTCCAAATTCTGGAAGACAAAGGCCTAGTTGATAGTCCTGGTGGCTTTATCTAGGACAAGTCCCCTTTACCTACAATAGGGAGGGGCCAAGTCTCTGACTTCTAGATTGATGAACAAGGTACTTTCCAAACCAACAAATTTGCTGCTACAGATGTGGATCTCCATCTTCCTAAGTGTATTCTACCAACCAAACAAGAACTTGCCAAATCCCTGGTAGGTGATGATGGTAAAGGCAAGAAACAAAAGGCATGGACCCCCATTCAACCCATAAGGCAGAGTCACATAACTGATAGATCTCAGAGGATATTGGATAAAGCAGTGGAAAGGAAGAGGGTGGTTAATCTGGAGAAGCCAAAAATGAAAGGTATAATGAACTCCAATCCTTTTAATGTTTTACCTATATATGAACTAGAACACATGGCTTTAGTTGTAGGAGTTGAACTTAATGAAAATCTTGATGACAAGATAGAAATCCCTTCTAATAATAGTTTAGATGCCATTTCAACTTCATCAAATAATGATGAGGAAGTTGATGGTGTAGCTGAAGGGTGGATAGAAGTAGTTAATAAATCTCGAGGCAAGCACCCCAGGAAAAAGATTCAATGATTTGTGCTTTTTGGAATAGTAGGAGCATTTCTTCTCCCAATAGGAAAATGTTTATATATGATAATATAGCTCCTTTGAATGTTGATTATATAGGGTTCCAAGAGACTAAAATGGAGAGGTTAGTAATTCCTTTTTAAAGTCTTTGTTAGGCAATAGGAATTTTTCTTGGGATTATTTACCTGCTTTAGGTACTACAGGTGGTATCCTGGTAGGGATTAATTGTGATTTATTTGATATTGTAGCTTGGTATATTAGAGTTTTCTCAGTTAGTACTATTCTTAAGAGTAAGATTTCTAGGGCGATCATTAGAATTACTACTGTGTATGGCCCATCCTATGAAGATAAGAAACAAGCTTTTATCACTGAGCTACATGAATTATTCATTAATTTGGATGGTCCTGCCATGATTGGGGGACTTTAATTTGATTAGATCTTCTAGTGATAAGAGTAGTGGTAATGTGGACTTTAGATGGATTGATAGATTTAATGAATGGGTGGAGATCTGGGCCCTTATGGAGATAGGATTAGCTAGTAGGGCTTATACTTGGGGTAACAATCAGGAAAACCTCATCATGAGTAAGATTGATAGGATTTTATGCACAACTAATTTTGAAAGTCTTTTTCCCTTGTCTGGTTCTAGGACTCTAGCTAGGATTGGGAGTGATCATACCCCCATTATTTGGGAATCTGGAGAAGCTCATGTCCCAAAGAAAAATAGATTTAAATTTGAAATATGGTGGCTTGTTAGGCCTGACTTTGGGGATGTACTGGTTAAAGCTTGGGATATTAATGCAGATAGTGTAGATGTGTTATATGTATGGCAAGCCAAGGTTAGGTATTTTAGGAAATTAGCTAAAGGTTGGAGTGCCAATTTAGAAGCTCCTATTAGGAGAGAGAAAAAAGATTTGATGAAAGAGTATGCCACTCTTGATATTAAATCTGAGACCACTCCTCTAAGTGATGAGGAGAGAGCTAGATTTGATTTTATTCTTATAGACTTGAATGGCTATTGGATTATGGAAGAAACCAAATCTAGACAAATATCTAGGGATAGGGATATTCTAGAAGGTGATAGGAATACAACATAATTTCATGTTGTAGCTAATTAGAGAAGAAGAAAGAAAATGATTCCTATTTTAGATGGACCCGATGGGCCTGTGAACGAAACAAAGTATATGCTGCAGGTAGCCATAGACTATTACAAAAATCTTTTTGGTGTTGAACCTAGGGCTGAGATTAATATTAGGTCAGATTTTTTCTCTGATGATGAGAAGATTAGGATGGAAGAGAATAATATTTTGGGAGGACCTTTCTCTAAGGAGGAAGTCAGAACTGCTGTGTTTGACTCTTACTCAGATGGAGCCCCTGGTCCAGATGGTATTTCTTTAATGTTCTATCAACACCTTTGGGATATTATTAAATATGACTTGTTGACTATGTTTGAGGCCTGGTACCAGGATAAACTAGATATTTATAGACTCAATTTTTCTATGATCACTCTTATTTCTTAGGAGAATGATGCTAGATCTATGAAGAAATTTAGACCTATTAGTTTGCTTAATTGTTCTTTTAAGATTTTCACAAAAGTTCTGACTAATAGATATGCTAAGATCATTGGAAGGTTGATTTCTTCCTAGCAATCTGCCTTTATTAAAGGGAGATTTATTTTAGAGAGTGTAGTTGCATCTCATGAGATTATCCATGAAGTGCATAGGAAGAAAAATCAAGGTTTGGTCCTAAAAATAGACTATGAGAAAGCATATGATAAAGTTAGTCTAGAATTCCTTTATGAGATTCTAGAATGTAGAGGGTTTGATCCCATTTTTTATTAGGATGATTAGACAGATCACTGCAGGTGGCTCTATGGGTGTTAAAATCAATGATGTAGAGAGTGATTTTTTCCTCACTGGAAAAGGTCTGAGGCAAGGGGATCCCATTGCCCCCTACTCTTCAATTATGTTGTGGATGTATTTTTTAGGATGCTCATTAAAGGATCCCAACATAATCTTATTAAAGGCTTGTGTCCTAATTTTATTCCTGGAGGGGTTATCAGCTTGCAATATGCAGATGATACTCTTATCTTCTTAGAAAATGATATCAGAGTGGCTAGAAATCTGAAGTGGATTCTCACTTGTTTTGAGCAACTCTCTAGCATGAGGATTAATTTTCGTAAGAGTGAACTGCTTCCAATTAATATTAATCAAGAGAGCCTGCTTCCTTTCTTGGAGGTTTTTCGATGTGTTCGAGGAGATTTCCCTAGGAAATATCTGGGGATCCCCTTACATTTTGATAGGCTTAGCAGGGAGGATTTGCAACCTCTCTTTGAGAGCATCCTAGCCAGGATGACTACCTGGAGAGGTAGACTGCTTTCTTCAGCTGCTAAAAGAACTCTTATTCAAGCAGTCTTATCTAGTATAACTGTGTATCTTTTATCTTTCTTTAAATTCCCAAAGTGGGCTTTGAATTTTCTTAATTCCCAGTTAGCCAACTTTATGTGGAATGATGAGGAAGGAAATCATAAAATACACCTAGCTAACTGGCCTTCCATTTGCATGAAGAAAGAGTTTCGGGGTATGGGTATTCCTAACTTATAGGACTTAAACATCTGCCTGATTGGATCTTGGGTGAAGAGATACATTTAGGGAGAGGGGTCGTTGTGGAAGAAAGTCATTGATGCTAAATATAAAACTAGGAATCCCAATATCCTCTCTTGCCAAGATGTCCATCCCTCTACTTTTTGGAAAGGAGTAATGTGGGCTTCCAGGGCAGTTAGGGTAGGATATAAGTGGCAGGTAGGTAATGGTAGACAAATCAAATTCTGGGAACACATTTGGTTTGGTAATTCCCCCTTAGAGTCCAATTTTGGGACCTCTACTTTATTTCTAACCAGCAAACCCAGAGCATTGCTGAACTCTGGGATGGGGAGCTGATTAGAGGTGACTTTAGAAGAACCTTTACTAATAGCATGATGGTCCAATGCCAGGAATTATTGGTCATTGCTAGGAGTATTACTTTTAGTAACCAGGAAGACCAACTTATCTAGCAATATGATTCTAAGGGTGTTTATTCTTCTAGCTCTATGTACTCTATCATTAACTTTAGAGGTGTCAAACAAATCTTTTTGCCTGCTATGTAGAAACTAAAAATACCACCAAGAATCTAGATTTTTGTGTGGCTCCTCTCACATAATAAAATAATGACTAGGGATAATTTGAGAGCTAGGGGTATTCCTAAACCTTTGGAGTGTGAATTCTATAAAGAATTTGAAAGAGTTCACCATTTGATATTTGATTGCATTGTTGCTAGAACTCTTTGGTCTGATGTTTTTAAGATTTTCCATATTCAGGTCTCTGACTATGAATCTGTAGCTAGTAGATGGTTATGTAATAAGAAGTTTTTACATTTTAATGTAGTTTCTGCAGCTGTCCTCTAGGGGCTGTGAAATTCTAGAAATAGATTATTCTTTAACAGATCTACTTGGATAGATATGAAACAGGTGCGGAGTCTGGTGTTTTCCTATCTGAGAAATTAGAAGGTCCCTTTCCAAAAGCTAGGAGAAGGAGAAACTTCCAGGTTTACAGATCGTCTGCTACAAAAACTCAAAAGACCGCTAAGACTCCCCTCGTGGTGACTTTCCCGGATTTCGGTTGGATTTCTACCTGGAAGTCCACTTCGCTGGGGAAGACACATGGAGGGAAGGTGTCGCTGAAGTATCTGCAGAACCACAAGAGTGAGGAAGACTCCATCCATGTAGTGTTTTGAGTTCCACCCTCTCTCTTTTTGGTGCTACTATGTTCCCTCTCCTTTGCACAATTAGGTGTTTCTTTTGAGTGTGATGTTGGCAGGCGATCTTGTGGTAGTTTCCCTTTGGTCAGTTTTAGGGTGTTTGGAAGGAAACTTTGATAGATGTTTAGGTTAGTGTTTTGCTTGTTTTTTACTTTCTGTTGTAAGAACTGAAACCTGCCGGTTTGCTGATATTTCTTTTCGTTATGAAAGGGGACGAGGAGTAAAACCCCTTTTGATCTAAAAAGAAAAAAATCCTGGCTCTGCCATTGGTGCAAAAGGAAGTAGAAAGCCTAGAGAAAGACCACAAGCGAACACCGAGGACGACCAGCCAGATCCTCCCGCCGGCGGTGCTCCTCCGGTGATACTGCCCTTCTTTGCACCGGCGAATTGAGATGTGGAGGAGGCCAAATTCGCTGCTGCGTACCGGTGCGCGAGGCACGGTGGAACATCTCGATGGAGCGTGATCGGCTTCCACCAAAGAAAGAGAGGGAGGTGGCGCGCCACCCTGGAACTTGAGGAGGATTGGCCTGGCCAACCGGATAGAAGAAAACAGGAAACCACCGGCAAACAAGCGGTCACGGGCAATTGTAAAGAGCCTAAAAAAAGGAACCAATAAAAAGGAGGGGCGCCGCGCCCATGGTACGGAATCGCCGGTGTACATTTGAAAAACGCGGACGCGCGCGCGCGCCCTCTCCGCGCTGCGGATGCACGCCATGGCCGACGCCGGCGATCCCCCTCCTAATCTGTGCCCCCTCTGCGGCCACCCCACCACAACCACCTCTTCCTCTGCCTCGTTGTCCCCGCCGGTGGCCGCTACCAGGCCGTCGCTAAAGAGGAATTCGCCACCTGAGGCGCCGGCCGCCGTGGTGCGGGTGGAGATAGGGGATGAGGCGGTGGCACTCCGGGAGGCGCTGGCGCGGCAGCAGGTGTCGCTGGCGGATCTGCAGGCCGAGCTTGAAGCGGAGCGCGGTGCTGCGGCGGGCGCCGCCAGCGAGGCCATGACCATGATCCTTCGCCTGCAGCGGGAGAAGGCCGAGGCCATGATGGAGGCGCGCCAGTTCCGGCGCTACGCGGAGGAGAAGATGTCCCACGACGCCGCGGAGCTTTCCGCGCTTGAGGAGACCGTGGCCAAGCGCGACGCCACCATCTCGATGCGCGCCGTCCAGTCCCAGTCCCGCCTCGCCGCGGCCTCGATAGCTTCCACGCCACGCATCTCCTCCACTCCACGCATCTCCTCCACGCCGCGCCAACCTTCCACGCCGTCGACGGTAGGCCCGTCCGGCGGCTACTACCCGCCCCTGCGGTGCTTCAGCGGCCGCTTCAACGACAACCCGCCGACCGCGTCGGAGGCGGACGTGCTCGACGTGCAGACCCCGCGCGATCACCTCGCCCGCCTCTCCCACCGTGTCCAGATGCTCGAGCGCCGCGGGCCGCCCACGGCTACCACCACGCCCATCATCCGCGTCGCGCCGGGCTCCGCCTTCCCCCGCAACTCACGTGCCTTCTCCGACACCGACAGCCTAGACTTCTGCGACGGCGACTACTTCCCGGACGACGACTGCGGCGCCAGCGACCGGGTGTACACCGTGGACGCCATCCAGGGCCGAGGCGTTCCCATGGCCGTGCCCGAGGGCTCGTACTGCGGCGGCACGCCGGTCGGGAGCGACTGCTGCGGCGGCGGGTCGTGGCCGGAAGACGAGGAAATGCGTCGGCTCACCGCGCGACTCCAAGCGTTAGAAGCCGACCGGGAGACCATGCGCCAGGCCATTATTTCCATGGGTGCCGAGAAGGCGCAGGTCGTGCTGCTCAAGGAGATCGCGCAGCAGCTCTGCAAGGACGCCCCGCCACCTGTGCCGGCCGTCACCGTGGGACATCATTACTACAAGGGGGCAGCGCCACCGGCCATGACCGTCACCGTGCCACGACCGCAGAAACCCATGGTTATGCACAGGATGGTGGTCAAGAGCCAGCCGGTCACGAGAACGCCATTCTTCAAAACAGTAGCCAAGGTAACATCGTACGATCTTATGTTAATCATGCATTGCAGCTAATGCAAACAGAAACTATTTTCTGAATCTGAATAGTCCATCAGGGGGGGAATGGGTTGTAGTAGATATGCTTGCCATAATTTGTTTGCTCTGACGACATCCGTTGTATCCTTGAGATTCCATAATTGTGGATCCATTACTTTGTTAAAATGCTTCAACTTTCAAGCTTCCATTAAAGCTATTTATAATTTCTTCTTATAAGTAAGAAAATTTATTATGCTTGCTGGTTGTGATATCCTTCTTGCTGGTTGAGAAATTCCTATTCTCACGTTGGCATCCTAGATTGGAGCTTTGGTATTCCCTGAGAATTTAAAGGTTCAGACCTTTGATTAACATAAGTTCAGGCTTCGTTTCCGATAGACCATTACTAAGATTAGATTGACAGCTTCAGGTTTCATAAATTTATGAACCACGTTTTACATGTGTCTCTGTATTTGATCTGCATCAATATGCACCTTTTTAACTATTAGAGTGAGGACATTGCTAGTATTTAATATTGCATCCATCTTGCATGTTCATTTTTCATCTATTTCTTAGGGAAAGAAAAAGCAAAAAAAAACAAAAAATCCTTGTTTGTGCTTCTGTATTACTGAAATTATGGAATGCTGGTGCACTGGCTCTGTGATTCAAATACTTCCCAATTGGAATACATGCATTTCATCTTTGGATATAGCATAATACATTTTTTTACTTAACAAGTTTAGTTCCGTTGTTGCTAACGGCCGGCTAAAACTCTAGCTTCTCTGTGACTTTGATCCATTACAAACCTTTCTGTCTTTTAGCAGTAATGTATCGAATGGGAACTAGTCTTAATACGGAACAGTGGTAACTAGCCACTTTCGCATTGGATTATTTTCTTGAGGAAAGAATAGCACTGGATTGCATGCAGAAGGCTTAGATGCTCACCTAATGCCACAAAAAGTTCTTTGAATTTAAGAAACCAGACAAAGTTCTTTGAAGTTAAGAATACACTATTTGAAGGGTATTTGTACTAGAATATCTCTCCGTTGTACCATACTCTATGATTAAACATGGTTGCTTTGAGAAGTATAGCAACCCCTTTTCTCAAAGTTTCTTGCAAATGAAACCTAATTACCTTGCCTGTTATCTCCTAGCAGTGGGTCGCATCGATCGTCTCGTGGCGAAGGAAATCATCCCGTATCAAGTATGTGAAATGCTTGTTACCCTTGTTACTTTGATCGCATATTTCTGTCACGATTTAACTTGGTGTTCTTCAACAATGCCATTGCAGGTATCCTATTGGCCAGTGCGGTAACAATGTCGGGTTGATGCTGCTTCTCGACAAGTCCTCGAAGCCTGCAGGGCATGGGAATCAGAGACCTCCCAAAAAGATTTAGATGTCATCAGTCTTTGAGACTGATTTACCTGTGAAAAACAAGGTGGCTTTCGCATTGTTGTCGCTTCCAGCCCTTACTCTTGGCACGGTCTCTCGCTCATCATGTCTGATAAAGTGTAGTTTACAAATGAAAGCCATCTGTTGTTTTTGTTGTGCTTATGGTTCTTACCTTCAGTAAGAAGGTGTGTTGTACAGGGTACGTAACCAATGGAGCAATGTACATATGGATGAAAACGGAGCAGAAACAGACAGAACTGAGTGGTGCCACATTTGGTTTCATATTCTTTTACGGAAGCAGAAACGAATACAGAAACTCCGGAAAAAAAAACAGAAGCAGATATTTTCGGAAACGGATACGGACCGAATACGGTGCTGGCGCAGAACGATGGATATTTTATCCGGAACCAAGAGAACCTTGGAATCATATAACAAATTCTCAAGCATTTAAGAAAATCAACAAAATTATGTCCTAATTATAGCATGGTACTAGGTTTACAAGGGGAATAAGAGAAAGATAAAATCATGAAAGGCTCATCGAATGCATAAAGAGATTAGAGCATCTTCACTCGGGGGCCTTGGACCTCCTAAAGCGCTATGGGGTACCGGCGATCGAATTCACGCCCAACCCACCCCTCCCAAATTTTATTTGGCGTCGGCGCGAGCCGTTTTATTATCCACCACCCCCATGCCAAACCCAACCCACGCGGGGGTGGGGGGAGGGGGTGGGGAGGGGGGCTAGCGGGGACGCTGGATGCCGCGTTTCTGATAGTAAGGAGCGAAGAAGCTGGCGCGCGAAACGGCTAGTCATCGCGGGCCACCCCTGTCAGCATCAGCGGCCGACACGTTCGGTCCGCGCTCAGTCCGTCTTCCTCCTCACCTGCCGTGCGCCAGTAATGGCGCTGCTGCCCGCCGATCAGCCTTTTGCAGGTGAGCAGCAAACACGTCCTGTCTGCAACGCCTCCCTCTTCGCCTGCCGCGCCACCGCTTGCACATTCAATGGCCGCCTCCCTCTCCTAGGCGTTAAAACCCTTCTTCTCAGCTCCTTCTACCCGTTCCATCCTTGCAGCCTCCTCTTCCGTCTTTGAACCACCCACCCGTCGGCCATGGAGAGATTCCTCGGAGATGGCGCCGTCGCGCACGGTTTTGGGCGGCGCTCGCTGCGCGTCCACAAGGCACATGCACTGTGGGAGGCGGGCTACCCAGCGCCGCCAGACATGAGGTGCCCGCACAACTGGGTCCTCAGCGCCGGTGGCCAACCCGTCCCGACAGTCCCCCGTGGGCAGACACGACATGCGGAGATCTACCAGCATTACTGGGAAGCCCTCTCGCCGGAGGAGCGGAACGATCCCTCCTGGGATCCCGACAACGCGCCGGCGTGGAACACGTTCTTCGAGGACCAGCCAGGCCCGCCTCGATGCCTACAACGGTAACGACCCCCACCGGAGGAAAACAACCTTGAAGGGCGGATCCGATGGTGGAGCACCCCAGGATAGACGCTCACCTGTGTCCTCGACTACATCGCCGTCGGCAACAACCTGCCACTGACGATGCCTCCTCGGCAGAGGCCATGCTACCCAAAACAATTGTAGGCACCGTGCCACGCCGCTTTCTCTTCCTCGACGTCTTCCTTGTCGAGGTCTTCGTCGCCTTCAACCCGCTACTCCCCATACTCCATGCCTTCACCGCGCTTCTCTGCTATCCTCGCCCCGGTGAAGGACGAGTACGAGGAGGCCACTCCATCGTAGCAGTTGCACAGGCGCTCCGACGGTGTTGCAATTAGGGGCCGATGTGAGCCATCACTTACTTGTCGCCGCCTACGCCAGGTGAAGAAGGAGTGGACGCCGCCACCCTCCAGCGGAAGATCGATGAGGGCTCGGAGGAGTTCCTGGGTCAGCGTGTCGCCGAGCGTGCTGTAACTACCTCGGTGAATTACGCTCTTAGTTACATGCCTGGATGAACGAAAGTGGTTAAAATAGTACGGTGGGGCCCAGGGCCACTCACGGTAGACCTTTCGGCCGTCCTAACCACTTTCAGAACATCGGGACAAGAACGAGCGGCGTAATCGGCAGGCGAAGGGATCAACTACATACACAAGTGAGTATGTATGCAAGCCACATACAACAGTCCTCAGAGCCATTCCATCTAAAAGAAATAGAAATATTGCAACGCCATACGGCAAGATTCAAATAACCTAAATAGAGATAATAATTTAGGATAGCTCCTCATACAACAAACATCAGAGTATCAGGCGGAAGCGGAAAACAAGATCCGAGTACGGATAAGAAGCAAATCGGCATAAGATGCCCCATGAATAAACACATCCCGCCCACAGATCTCACGGATCCCCGTTCCCAGAATCACTAGAGCGAATGATCGTTGCCAACATCATCTGTCTCCTCCGCCGCAACCTAGGGTGACGCCATGGCAGCAAAAGATAATATATAACAATTCTATAGATACTCGCTAACCATCAGCCTAACCAATGATAGACGGATGTCCGTGAATTAAGAACAACAGTTATAACAGTATAATTAATAGATCCATCCTCCTCCTCGCTTACCAACGAGGAAGCGGACGAACAACCCCCCCATCATCCGTTGGCAGTTTTATTAACCATTCCATGAGCACTGCGCTATTTACTAGTCAAGTTCTTAGTCAAATTAAAAGCGGTACTTTAGTTATTCTTGTCTATGGTCGAGAAACTGTGCTCCAAGTCGTCCATAACCGCGGACACGGCTTTCAGAAAGATTTATCCTGCAGGGGTGCACGAATAGCAACACACACTCGATCAACCTCGGAAAAACCAAATCAAAACCCAACGAGGCATTCACGACAAAGAAATCACAGGATTCAGAAATATTTCAGGGGGCCACCCCATTAAGCTACCCGCAACGAAGTTGGCCGGCTGCGAGACGGACTCAAGGTTTGTGTGGACGGCGGTAAACGACTGGGAACCCGAAAATGTGACTGGGCTTGTCGATACAGCGAAAACGTGTCACGATCCAAAACAGTACAGGTGCTCCTCGCACAATCTTAAATGAAGCGGTAACATGGCATAAGTACAGGATAGTAATAAAGCCCCAAACTAATCGTGGCCCCAAGAAATAAGAATGAATCAAGCTCTGGCTCAGGAGGGTCCATAAGGCCTCCCGGATGTGGATAGTGCGAATAGTCAAGGAACAGGAATCAAGTACTCGGGGTCCTACGGGACACAAGTGAGCATAAAAAAACAAATAGCAGATACTGCTCACTGGTGCCTCTTTCATTAGTTATCCCATTACTACTCAGGTTATGTTGCTTAGGTACCTCGTTATTTATCAGACTCTCACATACCCTACACATGCTTTTCTACGACTCGCATGGCTCAAACAACTCCTGTAGTAATGGCTCATGGGATGGAGGAACAAGCTTCGGTGGGGTTTAAAAGTAAAGGCTATGCAGTACTTGGGATTCAATTTAATGCAATCGCGACTCAATGATGCAAGAATAAGATAGAGGCAATAGGTACTGTATGTATGCAAGCATGTGGTAGTGCTTGCCTGGCAGCTCAGTTGAAACGAGAGATGGATCTGGATAGTACTCCTGTGATTCCTGGTAATTCTCCTGCTGGGCGTCTATTCGAAGAAGAACCAAACAAGAAAGAGCCAACATAAATAAAGTGCACAAGAATATAAATTAAAATGCGACAAGCAAACAAGCATGCCATGATGAATAATGCACAATTTACATGGCATTAAAGTAGCATGGCAAGGGTGAGGTGTGGATACAAGAAACAAAGCGTTTTATTAATTATTTAACCAAGTTTTATTGTCATAACCAGTTCAGATTTTTAGTAATTACATGATGCATGCTTCAATTCAGAACAAGGACTGCATAGATAGAACGGGCTCGTCGCGTTGATCGATTTAGACATATTATTTGCCAAATTTGGAGTTATAGAATTAAAGTTATTAATTTATTAAGGAAAAGGGCATTTTATTGTAATTTTAATCATCTCGAAAATTTAAAGTGTTCAAACATTATTTTGAATGTCATATTTGAATTCCTCACATTTTTCTGATTCCAAAACATATATCATTTGTATTATTTGGATTTGTATTTTAAAAATTATTTAAATCTGACTTGAATTTGAATTTAAATCAATTTTGAAAGAGGTTTAAATGAAACAGGCAACATGAAAAGCTTTTGTCACCCCGCTCGACCCAGCCACAGTCACTGACGGGTGGGCCAGCTGCTGGCGGGGCACACGCGCGCGAAAAACTCTTTTCTACCGCGGGCTTAGCTAGCTGCTGCGGTTGACAGGCGGGGCCAGCGGCTTCGGCCCACGTGACAGCGAACAAACTCGCAGATGCTGACAGGCGGGACCGAGCTGGAGCGCGGGTTAAGGTCTATAAAATAGCGGGGCGTTTTTGTAAAGCGGACAGAGAGACTGACTGGTGGGCTCGGTTGGATCGCGGGTTTAGAAAAAAAAAGGCTGGGTTTTTTTGGCAAACTGCGCGGCGGCACTGTTCTTCTTTCTCCTCTGAACTATCTGACGGAAGATGCAGCGCGCGGCGACAAAGCGGCGAGACGGGGACTCGATCCCGCGACGCGGGCGCGCGCGCAGAGAAGCGATACCAGTGCGGTAGGGCGGGGTAGTTGTCAAGGAGTAGCTACGCGGCCAGTTGAGGCACTACGCGGCGCGGGAGCGTGCAGACAACAGCGAGCGGCGGCGCACCGAGGGCGTTCGGCGCAAGGTCCGGCGCGGCTAGGGCTTCCCGATGAGGCGGAGGTTGTCCAAGCGATAGAGGGCTCACCGCGGGGTGGTCGGTGGCGGCGGATCGGGACGAGGCGCAGCAGGGAGTCGTGGAGGCTGGCGGCCGGAGAATTAGGGTTTGCGTCGGGCGGCACTGGTTCCAGCGGTCCTGGGGCTCCTCCTTCGCGTCGGCGTGTCCAGGGCGAAGCAGGGGACTGTTCTTGGTCTCCTCGATCACCTCCATGTCGCGCACGTCGGCGGGAGCGCGAGGAAGACGGCGGTACTGGCGGCGGTCGGCGAGAGGCGGGCGTCGTCGTTGGAGAGGAAGGAGAGGAGGGGCAGGGCTCTGGGCGGATCTGGGAGAGGCAGAGGAGCCGTGTGGGATGAGGACAAGCGAGAGAGAGGGAGGAGGTGGCGTGTGGGCGCGGGGTAGAGGTAAAAGGTGGTCTCGGCCACCTTTTCTCCACGTCCTCTCACGTGCTTGTCGTGAGGGGCTAGGGCAGGGCAGGGGCTACCAGGTGGGGACGGTGAGGAGTAGCAGCTGGAACCAGCATGGCAGGTAGAGAGAAAAATAGAGGAGATAGGGCTCGGGTGTAGCTAGGGTTAGCTTAGAGAGGGCTCGGGTTAGGGTTTGTTAGGGATGGGGTAGGGGTAGCTGAGGTGTGGGGCCAGGGAGAGAGGGTGGCCAGGTGGGACCAGCATGGTAGAGAGAGGGAGTGGAAGAAAGAGAGGTAAGGTGAGGTTTATATTAGAACTAGGTTTAGGTAGAAATAGATGCAAACTAGGGCTAGGGTTTTAATTAGTTGTTTAGGTTTTTATACATGTTGATAAGATCAGTCCAAAAAGGAGAAACATGAGGGCTTGAATTATCATGAGATGAGGTGGAGGAGTAGCCAAGAAAAAGAGAAAGAAAAAGATGTATGGGAAGATGCCCTCATTTGAATCATGCATGGAGAAAATAAAAATGATGTTGATGAGAATATGGGGATGGTGGGAAGGGGTGGGGATGATCCACAAAGAGAAGATCCAATAAAACCAAGAGGAACCAAATGGGCTAAAGGTGGTGGTACACTTGCATGGCCCATGCAAAATATTTATTGCCATGTTTTATTTTTGTGAAAACAATAATAATAATATGGAATTATTCTTATGCATTCCCAAAAAGTGGAATAAAGGCCAAGCAAAAAGAAGTTGGGATTAGATCGACCCCACCCTCATGAGCTAGAATAAAATCAAAAGAACCAGGAATACAAGCTCATGGATAATGAGGTGGTGGAATTATAAGGTGGTGAAAAGAAAAGTGATGGAGTTGAATAAAAGATATGCCCCCAACTCAGCTTGGGCATTTAAACAATATATCAATAACCAGATACAATATCAAGAGTCAAATACAATTAATAGTGCATATGAGAGAAGAACCAAAAGAAGAAGGTTTTTATATGATGCTCAAATGCAAGGTGGCATGATGACATGAGCATGATATAATTATGATGCAACAATTATATATAGGAAGTAGCCATTAGATTACTAGACCAAGTAGCATTACCATTGTTAGACAAGTGGGATGCTACAACTCTCCCCCACTAAACAGGAATCTCGTCCCGAGATTCTAGGAAGAAGAAGACTCAAAGTGGGTTGGATACTTGGCACGGAGCTCATCTTCACGTTCCCAAGTGGCTTCATCAACGGAATGGTGCGACCACTGCACCTTGCAGAACTTGATGGACTTGTTGCGAGTCCTTCTTTCTGCGACTTCAAGAATTTTTATGGGGTGTTCTTGATAAGACAGATCTTCTTGGAGATTGATGAGTTCATGGTCCACGGTCCTACCGGGATCCTTGAAGCACTTCTTGAGTTGAGAGATGTGGAAAACATCATGGACTTTGAGTTGTTCAGGGAGCTCAAGAGCATAAGCAACTTCTCCTCTTCTTTCACGAATTTTGAAAGGACCGATGTATCTCGGAGCCAACTTTCCTTTGATACCAAAGCGGTGTGTGCCTCTCATGGGAGTGACACGAAGGTAAACGAGATCACCAGGAACATACTCCATGTCCGTGTGCTTTCTGTCATAATTGCTCTTCTGGCGACTTTGAGCAATCTTCAGATTTTCAAGAATGATGTGAACTTTCTCTTCCGCTTGAGTTACAATGTCGGGGCCAAACAATATTCTTTCACCTGCGCCCGACCAACCAATCGGAGTTCTGCACTTGCGATCATAGAGAGCCTCAAATGGTGCCATCTTTAGACTTTTCTGGAAACTGTTGTTGTAAGAGAATTCAGCATAAGGAAGACATTCTTCCCACTTCATGCCGAAAGAGATAACGCAAGCACAGAGCATATCTTCTAGAATCTGATTGATCCTTTCAACTTGTCCTTGCGACTGAGGGTGGTAAGCTGTGCTGAAGTTTAATTTTGTTCCCAAAGCATTTTGGAAACTTCCCCAGAACTTGGAAGTGAAGATGCTTCCACGGTCTAAACTGATCTCAAGAGGAACCCCATACAGAGAGACAATTCTGTTGATATAGAGCTCAGCCAACTGAATTGCAGAAATTGTTTCCTTGACTGGAAAGAAGTGAGCTACTTTAGAAAGCCTGTCAATGACAACAAAGATTGCATTGTTGCCCTTCTGCAACCTTGGAAAACCAGTGATGAAGTCCATCTCTACTTTCTCCCATTTCCATTCCGGAGGCTTCAATGGCTGTAGAAGACCGGAAGGTTTCTGATGGACAGCTTTAACTCTGCGACAAACATCGCACTCCGAGACATACTTGGCACAATATCGTTTCAAACCAGGCCACCAATATTGTGTTTTTAAGTCCATGTACATCTTAGTGCTGCCAGGGTGGATAGAAAGAACAGAATCATGCGCCTCCTTGAGAACTTGCTCTCTTAAACCTGGGTAGTTCGGAACAAACATCCGGTGTTCAAAGAAAAGAGTGCCTTGGTCATCTACGTGGAAAGACTCATACTTCGGAAGCTGAATGTTGGAGATGATCTTTTTAGTGTAAGGATCACCAAGCTGAATGGAACGGACCTTTTCTTCCAATAGAGGTGTTGCTAGAAGGTTCAGAAGATACCCTTGATCCACAATTTCAAGGTTGAGCTTGCGGAATTCCTCGCACAAGAGAGGCTGTTGTTCTTCCACCATGAGATTGTTAACATAAGCTTTTCGGCTGAGAGCATCGGCCATGACATTGGCTTTGCCCGGAGTATAGTTGATGGTTAAATCGAAATCATTAATTGTTTCAATCCACCTCCTCTGACGAAGGTTGAGATCAGGCTGTGTGAAGATATACTTCAGACTCTTGTGATCAGAAAAGATCTCACAACGGTTGCCAAGCAAATAATGCCTCCATACTTTCAAAGCAAAGACAACTGCTGCGAGTTCGAGGTCATGTGTAGGATAGTTGATCTCATGCGTCTTCAACTGTCGAGAGGCATAAGCAACAACTTGTTTTTCTTGCATAAGGACCGCACCCAATCCTTGCAATGAGGCATCACAGAATATCTGGAAAGGCTTTGATGTATCTGGAGGAACTAAGACTGGTGTGGAAGTGAGCTTCTCTTTGAGTGTTTCAAAGCTTGCTTGACATGCAGGAGTCCAAAGGTATTTCTTGCCTTTCTTGAGGAGATCGGTAAGAGGCTTCGCAATCTTCGAGAAATTTTGAACGAAGCGACGGCAGTAACTGGCCAAACCAAGGAAACTCCGGACTTCTTTGACATTTATGGGTGGAAGCCAGTCCATAATTGTCTTAATAGTTTCTGGGTTGACGGCAATGCCCTTGGCAGAGATGACGTGACCAAGGTAGGTGACTTGAGGCAACCAAAACTCACACTTGGAGAACTTTGCATACAGGCGGTTCTCAAGAAGCTTGTTTAGGACACACCGAAGGTGTTCTTCATGTTCTTATTTTGACTTAGAATATACTAGAATGTCATCCAGATAGACCACAACGAACTTATCAAGATACTCCATGAAAACCGAGTTCATAAGCCTCGAGAAGGTGGCAGGTGCATTGGTGAGACCGAAAGACATGACCGTGTACTCATACAGGCCATAGCGGGGGGTGAAAGCTGTTTTGGGAACATCTTCCTTGCGGATCTTGATTTGATGATAACCACTTCTCAAATCAAGCTTAGAGAATACCACAGCTCCAGCTAGCTGATCGAAGAGATCATTAATCCGCGGAAGGGGATATTTATTCTTGATTGTTTTAGCATTGAGTGCCCAATAGTCAACACAAAGTCTATCAGTCTTGTCTCGTTTCTTCACAAAGATGGTTGGACTACCCCAAGAAGAAGTACTGTGCTGAATGAAACCCAACTTCTCTTGTTCATCCAACTGACGTTTGAGTTCAGCCAACTCAGCAGGACCCATTTTATAAGGCCGCTTAGAGATAGGAGCGGTACCAGGTTCAAGTTCAATGACAAACTCAACCTCACGATCCGGAGGCATACCTGGCAACTCTTCAGGAAAGACATCTGGAAACTCACAGACTACAGGAACACTCTGGATACCTTCCATATCATCATCATTCAGAGCCGTCAAAGAATAAAGCTGAATTGCAGGGTCAGACTTGGAGAATAGACTATATAGCCTTCAGGAATTTTCAGAGAAACCGAACGTTCAGCACAATCAATCACAGCTGCATTTGGTGTTAACCAATCCATGCCCAAGATAACATCAATATCAGAATTGCCCAGAATAATTAAGGAAGCCAGAAACGAAGAGCCACCAATCTCAATTTGATTGCCATGGCTGATATGAGCAGCCCTCATGTTTGACCCAGGAGATTGTACCACAAGACGATGTAATAAAGGAACCATAGCCAGGTCTTGCTCATGCGCAAACTTGTGAGAAACAAAAGAATGCGAAGCACCAGAATCAAACAAAACTCGTGCAGGAACTGAGTTAACAGGAAGCATACCCATCACAACTCCAGGAGCATGCTCAGCTTGAGCGGCATTGACACAGTTGGCACGAGCAACCGTAGACCTAGGCTTAGTGTTGATGTTGAGAGCCCGAGGTGGAGGTGCACGAACCATAGGAGCACTTGCCGCATGTCTTGGAGGTGGTGGTGGAAGAGCTTTGTTGTTCATTGGACAATTCCAGTGCTGATGCCCAGTGTTTCCACAAGTATAGCAAGCACCAGGTGGACGTGGAGCAACGTAGCCAGGGACTCCGCCAGGCGCTCCAGGGTAGTTGTGGTTGTAGCCCCTGGGAGCCGCAGTGAAGGAGTTTGGTGGCCTTGGTGCGTAGCTTGACGGTCTTGGTGGAGCAGGGAGCGGCGGTGGGGTGTTAGAAACCCAAACACGACGCTTAGAAGGAGCTGTCACAGTAGAAGAGCTTGCTGTATCACGGCTGTGTTTCTTTGACTCCTCAAACACTTGCTTACTTGCTTCTTCCTGCAGAGCTGTGTGTTGAAGTTCCAGAAAAGACGCCGGCCTTGCATGAGTGATTGCATATTTGATGGAAGCATTGAGGCCTTGCCGGAACCTCTTTTGCTTTTTCTTGTCATCAGAGATCTCATCGCCACCATAACGAGAAAGGTTCATAAAGTTTCTGATGTAGGTGTTGACATTGTCAGTGCCCTGCTTGAGGTTGAGAAACACTTCCTTCATCCTTTCCATGAAAATTTCTGACAAATATTGCTCTTTGAAAGCAGCAGTGAATTGCTCCCAAGTAGGCTGAAAACCAGAGAGATCTGCCTTGAGGTAATTTTCCCACCAGATAGCTGCATCTCCCTTCAAAATGTGAGTGGCACATTTGACCCATTCCTGCTCGGGAACATCCGCAGTCATCAGCAACCTTGACACTTCACGAAGCCAATCATCCGCATCAAGTGGCTGATCAGACACCTCAAATTGGCGTGGGTTGAACTTGAGAAAACTCTTGATGTCTCCTCGCTTGGGAGGTGGAGGTAGCGGAACAAACTCATTCCTCCTCACGCTTTCCTCGAAGCGCTGCTGGTTCTGCTGCATAATGCCCAAAGCATTTGCAATACTTGCCAAAGCAGCCCCAAGTTCAGGTGGTATGTCCTCCTCAGAACGGCGTGGTGGTGCCATCCTGTGATTGATATAAAACACAAGTCAGTACTATAATGGAGAATGATAATAATCCAAAATAGTACCAAAATGGAATTAACCAAGATTAAAGGATGCAATTCACTGAGATGATATTAAAATATCAACAAAGTTCAAGGCAACTAGAAGATATTAAGCATAACGCACACGACTGAACAAGGAGTGTGGTACACAACTAACAAAGAAAAAATTTCCGCAAATTTCGGCATTACAATACCACTATATGCGCAAAACCACTTAACGAATCAAGATTAGTAACTCTACTAGTTCAATATACAAAAGCAATGATAAAAGTAGTGGTATGGTCGCGACTCCATCCCGCACTCAAATCATTACTCTGCACATGAATCAAAAAAACACATATCCCAACACCTTCTTCTTAAGAGGAACTTAAAGATTGGTAACTACGAAAAAGAACACCCCAACAAGATAACGTCGGATAACAAAGAGTAAGATAGATTGCATCGGTATACAACGAATCAGAATAGATCGCGTCGGTTTACAAAGGCCTGTCGGTATGGAATGTACCAACAGTTGATAACCAAAAGGCAGATAGTGATAACATTTGGATGCAACCGATAGACACAGAATTCACACGCACACACACACACACAACCTATGGTACTACGGAACCCAAAACACGTGAATCCTAGTTTGAATTTTAGAAGAGGATTGAAAACGTTACACTTCCTTACCAGAAAAAGGGTGGGTGGGTGGGTAAGAAGAAAATGGAAGCAATCCTACTCTCACGTTTGTTTTTCCCTAGTATACATAACTACCAAAAATATTTGCTAGACTGACAACGACCATTTTGGCTGAGACCCTGAAGGGCAGGATGGCTCTGATACCAATTGTAACTACCTCGGTGAATTACGCTCTTAGTTACATGCCTGGATGAACGAAAGTGGTTAAAATAGTACGGTGGGGCCTAGGGCCACTCACGGTAGACCTTTCGGCCGTCCTAACCACTTTCAGAACATCGGGACAAGAACGAGCGGCGTAATTGGCAGGCGAAGGGATCAACTACATACACAAGTGAGTATGTATGCAAACCACATACAACAGTCCTCAGAGCCATTCCATCTAAAAGAAATAGAAATATTGCAATGCCATATGGCAAGATTCAAATATCCTAAATAGAGATAATAATTTAGGATAGCTCCTCATACAACAAACATCAGAGTATCAGGCGGAAGAGAAAAACAAGATCCGAGTACGGATAAGAAGAAAATCGGCATAAGATGCCCCATAAATAAACACATCCCGCCCACAGATCTCACGGATCCCCGTTCCCGGAATCTCTACACCAAATGATCGTTGCCAACATCATCTGTCTCCTCCACCCAGTATCCATCTTGCGGGTACACCTGTTCATCTGAATCAAACAATTTATCGTGTCAGACCCTAGGGGTACTCAGCAAGTCTTTATGCCACTAAAGGGGACACAACCTGGGGTGACGCAATGGCAGCAAAATATAATATCTAACAATTCTATAGATACTCTCTAACCATCCGCCTAACCAATGATAGACGGATGTCCGTGAATTAAGAACGACAGTTATAATAGTATAATTAATAGATCCATCCTCCTCCTCGCTTACCAACGAGGAAGCGGACGAACAACCCCCCCATCATCCGTTGGCAGTTTTATTAACCATTCCATGAGCACTGCGCTATTTACTAGTCAAGTTCTTAGTCAAATTAAAAGCGGTACTTTAGTTATTCTTGTCTATGGTCGAGAAACTGTGCTCCAAGTCGTCCATAACCGCGGACACGGCTTTCAGAAAGATTTACCCTGCAGGGGTGCACGAATAGCAACACACACTCGATCAACCTCGGAAAAACCAAATCAAAACCCAACGAGGCATTCACGACAAAGCAATCACAGGATTCAGAAATATTTCAGGGGGCCACCCCATTAAGCTACCCGCAACGAAGTTGGCCGGCTCCGAGACGGACTCAAGGTTTGTGTGGACGGCGGTAAACGACTGGGAACCCGAAAATGTGACTGGGCTTGTCGATACAGCGAAAACGTGTCACGATCCAAAACAGTACAGGTGCTCCTCGCACAATCTTAAATAAAGCGGTAACATGGCATAAGTACAGGATAGTAATAAAGCCCCAAACTAATCGTGGCCCCAAGAAATAAGAATGAATCAAGCTCTGGCTCAGGGGGGTCCATAAGGCCTCCCGGATGTGGATAGTGCGAATAGTCATGGAATAGGAATCAAGTACTCGGGGTCCTACGGGACACAAGTGAGCATGAAAAACCAAATAGCAGATACTGCTCACCGGTGCCTCTTTCATTAGTTATCCCATTACTACTCAGGTTATGTTGCTTAGGTACCTCGTTATTCATCAGACTCTCACATACCCTACACATGCTTTTCTATGACTCGCATGGCTCAACCAACTCCTGTAGTAATGGCTCATGGGATGGAGGAACAAGCTTCGGTGGGGTTTAAAAGTAAAGGCTATGCAGTACTTGGGATTCAATTTAATGCAATCGCGACTCAATGATACAAGAATAAGATAGAGGCAATAGGTACTGTATGTATGCAAGCATGTGGTAGTGCTTGCCTGGCATCTCAGTTGAAGCGAGAGATGGATCTGGGTAGTACTCCTGTGATTCCTGGTAATTCTCCTGCTGGGCGTCTATTCGAAGAAGAACCAAACAAACAAGGGCCAACATAAATAAAGTGCACAAGCATATGAATTAAAATGCGACAAGCAAACAAGCATGCCATGATGAATAATGCACAATTTACATGGCATTAAAGTAGCATGGCAAGGGTGAGGTGTGGATACAAGAAACAAAGCGTTTTATTAATTATTTAACCAAGTTTTATTGTCATAACCAGTTCAGATGTTTAGTAATTACATGATGCATGCTTCAATTCAGAACAAGGACTGCATAGATAGAACGGGCTCGTCGCGTTGATCGATTTAGACATATTATTTGCCAAATTTGGAGTTATAGAATTAAAGTTATTAATTTATTAAGGAAAAGGGCATTTTATTGTAATTTTAATCATCTCGAAAATTTAAAGTGTTCAAACATTATTTTGAATGTCATATTTGAATTCCTCACATTTTTCTGATTCCAAAACATATATCATTTGTATTATTTGGATTTGTATTTTAAAAATTATTTAAATCTGACTTGAATTTGAATTTAAATCAATTTTGAAAGAGGTTTAAATGAAACAGGCAACATGAAAAGCTTTTGTCACCCCGCTCGACCCAGCCACAGTCACTGACGGGTGGGCCAGCTGCTGGCGGGGCACACGCGCGCGAAAAACTCTTTTCTACCGCGGGCTTAGCTAGCTGCTGCGGTTGACAGGCGGGGCCAGCGGCTTCGGCCCACGTGACAGCGAACAAACTCGCAGATGCTGACAGGCGGGACCGAGCTGGAGCGCGGGTTAAGGTCTATAAAATAGCGGGGCGTTTTTGTAAAGCGGACAGAGAGACTGACTGGTGGGCTCGGTTGGATCGCGGGTTTAGAAAAAAAAAGGCTGGGTTTTTTTGGCAAACTGCGCGGCGGCACTGTTCTTCTTTCTCCTCTGAACTATCTGACGGAAGATGCAGCGCGCGGCGACAAAGCGGCGAGACGGGGACTCGATCCCGCGACGCGGGCGCGCGCGCAGAGAAGCGATACCAGTGCGGTAGGGCGGGGTAGTTGTCAAGGAGTAGCTACGCGGCCAGTTGAGGCACTACGCGGCGCGGGAGCGTGCAGACAACAGCGAGCGGCGGCGCACCGAGGGCGTTCGGCGCAAGGTCCGGCGCGGCTAGGGCTTCCCGATGAGGCGGAGGTTGTCCAAGCGATAGAGGGCTCACCGCGGGGTGGTCGGTGGCGGCGGATCGGGACGAGGCGCAGCAGGGAGTCGTGGAGGCTGGCGGCCGGAGAATTAGGGTTTGCGTCGGGCGGCACTGGTTCCAGCGGTCCTGGGGCTCCTCCTTCGCGTCGGCGTGTCCAGGGCGAAGCAGGGGACTGTTCTTGGTCTCCTCGATCACCTCCATGTCGCGCACGTCGGCGGGAGCGCGAGGAAGACGGCGGTACTGGCGGCGGTCGGCGAGAGGCGGGCGTCGTCGTTGGAGAGGAAGGAGAGGAGGGGCATGGCTCTGGGCGGATCTGGGAGAGGCAGAGGAGCCGTGTGGGATGAGGACAAGAGAGAGAGAGGGAGGAGGTGGCGTGTGGGCGCGGGGTAGAGGTAAAAGGTGGTCTCAGCCACGTTTTCTCCACCTCCTCTCACGTGCTTGTCGTGAGAGGCTAGGGCAGGGCAGGGGCTACCAGGTGGGGACGGTGAGGAGTAGCAGCTGGAACCAGCATGGCAGGTAGAGAGAAAAAGAGAGGAGAGAGTGCTCGGGTGTAGCTAGGGTTAGCTTAGAGAGGGCTCGGGTTAGTGTTTGTTAGGGATGGGGTAGGGGTAGCTGAGGTGTGGGGCCAGGGAGAGAGGGTGGCCAGGTGGGGCCAGCATGGTAGAGAGAGGGAGTGGAAGGTTTATATTAGAACTAGGTTTAGGTAGAAATAGAGGCAAACTAGGGCTAGGGTTTTAATTAGTTGTTTAGGTTTTTATACATGTTGATAAGATCAATCCAAAAAGGAGAAACATGAGGGCTTGAATTATCATGAGATGAGGTGGAGGAGTAGCCAAGAAAAAGAGAAAGAAAAAGATGTATGGGAAGATGCTCTCATTTGAATCATGCATGGAGAAAATAAAAATGATGTTGATGAGAATATGGGGATGGTGGGAAGGGGTGGAGATGATCCACAAAGAGAAGATCCAATAAAACCAAGATGAATCAAATGGGCTAAAGGTGGTGGTACACTTGCATGGCCCATGCAAAATATTTATTGCCATGTTTTATTTTTGTGAAAACAATAATAATAATATGGCATTATTCTTATGCATTCCCAAAAAGTGGAATAAAGGCCAAGCAAAAAGAAGTTGGGATTAGATCCACCCCACCCTCATGAGCTACAATAAAATCAAAAGAACCAGGAATACAAGCTCATGGATAATGAGGTGGTGGAATTATAAGGTGGTGAAAAGAAAAGTGATGGAGTTGAATAAAAGATATGCCCCCAACTCAACTTGGGCATTTAAACAATATATCAATAACCAGATACAATATCAAGAGACAAATACAATTAATAGTGCATATGAGAGAAGAACCAAAAGAAGAAGGTTTTTATATGATGCTGAAATGCAAGGTGGCATGATGACATGAGCATGATATAATTATGATGTAACAATTATATATAGGAAGTAGCCATTAGAGTACTAGACCAAGTAGCATTACCATTGTTAGACAATTAGGATGCTACACGTGCCTCCTTCGAGGATGTGCCACCAGTGACGGACACATTCGCTGAAGCTTGTCCGCGGAGGAGTACCGGCGCGTGCAGGCCGGGCGAGCGCGCAGTCTAGGCATGTTCATCGACCTAGAGGGCAACGACGACGTGCCCGACTGCTCGAGCTAGGACGATGATCTGGGTCAGGGCTGCAGCACCATGCCACCGCCAAAGCAGGAGCCCAGTGATGACGACGACTACGTCTCGGCGATGTACCGTCGCCTTGGACTAGGCGGCCGTGGTCGGGGCCACCACTAGATTTTAGAGTTTTTTTTCAAATTTTGTACAAACATGTTTGAACTGCCATGAAATCCAGAGTATTTTCGTATTTTTCCTAATTTTTAAATGTTTGAATTTTTTGTATGGGGAGAACGGCTGGGAGCCAGGGCCCACCCCCAAGTCAGGAACGAATCCGGCGCCCCCCATACAGCCGAAAATTCAAGCCGCGCCGGACGCCGTATGAGGGGACGAGTGGAGATGCTCTTACATGGTCACTTGTTCTGGGATGAGCATGTTTGACAAGATCATGTAATAGGCCAGTTGGATTTGACACATTAACCCTAAAATAGAAATTCCATATTAGACGAAAATAGAAATCCTGTTTCCGTTCCATTCGGCCGAGAAACATTGTTCCATTTTCGTTTTCACCAAAAAAATCCGTTTCCATTTTCGTTTTCTTTTTTTCGCGGAAAAGTCGAAAACTTTTCGTTCCACTTTCATTCCTAAATGTACATGTTCATTGAGAATGGAGAAGAGTTAAGGTACTCCAGAATATCCAGTTGGAAACACGAAACAGTGATAGCTTCAAATTTAGTACTCCCTCTGTCCCAAAATAAGTGACGTGAGTTTGTCTAGATTTGGATGTATCTAGACATATTTTAATATATAGATACATACGAATCTAGATAAACTCAAGTCACTTATTTTAGGACGAAGGGAGTATGTGCTACGATAAATGCGACAATCGAGCATAAAGCATCATATTGTAAAAGAAATGCAAGTTTTTTACATGCTGTTTATTTAAATCCGAGGAGACGACATGAACGAAGAGAGCCTCGGTTGAGACTCCCTCTCGTGGTGGACCTCCTTAGCCAAGCCTGAGGCGATAGATATCACCATGACGGTACTGAACCAGGCATGGCTAGCCAGGAATGATGTGAGGGAATCGAGGATGATAGAAGACCCAACAGCCATTGCTTCACGGTGCTTGTTCTTGCTCGACGAGTGGCGCAATGTACTCCCACCATTTTAAAATATAAGATGTTTTAGTTTTGTAAATGAAGTGTATCTGGATCTTTTGTAGTGTTTAGGTTTATCTAGGTTTAGAGTGAACCTAAACATTAAAAAGAGTCTAAATACACTCTTTTCATAAAACTAAAACATCTTATATTTTAAAACGGAGAGAGTATAAGAAATCAAGGTTCCTAAAGCACCGCCGCCGAAGGAGCCGTGGCTACCTCCGGAGGAGGGATGGGCTAAAATCAACGCTGAAGGAGCGACGCGGAAGAACTCGGAGAAGGGTGGCTGAGGTGTGGTTATTCCCGACCACCATGGATGTCTCTTAGCTGGAGCATGCCATTTTTTCCCTTTGTTAGTCGATGCCGAGGATGCAGAGCTGCGGGCGTGCAAGCTTGGCCTGGCTTTGGCGAAAACTTTGAATCTCTAGAAGATTACCCTTGAAACGGATTGTGCACCAGTTGTCGCCAAGCTGCAGGGGATGTGACCGATAGGTATATGCATAGTCTTTTGGTCGAAGAAGTGAAAAGGGAGATTAGGGGTTGGCACGATGGTAAAGTGAAGTTGGCAAGGCGATCTGCTAATGGGGTTGCTCATGTCTTAGCTAAGAGAGGGGTGCGGCTTAGAAATGTCTCGTACTTGGTTTCTAAATTTTCCTAGTTATATTGAATCTGCTTTAGCCCAAGATTTGGTTGGGAATTAATAAAGGCCGCAGCTTTCCCTCCAAAAAAAATGTTGTTGTTTCTAAAATGTTGTTGTTTCAACCAAAATGTCGTTCTTCCACTGAGATCGAACACATAGGATAAACCTAGAGACTGATCTGGAAAAAGACTACGTATATCTCATGTCGAGAATATGACCTTAGAAATTTGTTTGTATCCTATCCGACCTGTTCATTCCATCCTCTGACTTAGGAAGTGGTGGTGGATGAAGCTAGAGCAGACATTCATTGGGTTAAGCTCTATTCAGTGTGGGATAATTTTTGTTGACCCAATGCTTACAGTACATACCAGCTCTGTCTAGTGGAAAGACCTCATTTACTAGATCCAAAGCTCCTGGACACGTTCATCTTCGTTCTGTGGGCCTCCTCGCTTCTCCTTGGTAAATTCTTTTCCCACACGTACTCCTCTACCATCTGCAGTACAATGGAGAAAGGAACAATATGTAACCCAACAAAACAGATTAAGAAACTGTACATGCAAAATACAGGTAGACAACCAGGCCCAAGGAACACAGATCATCTAAATTCTACACAACTTTTGTTCGTCAAATGTTGCAAGGACAACAGAAAAATGACCACCAGACACAAGCATTCATTCATGTCTTGGACTATGAATCTGTAGCTTCTAAATGGCTTGCTAATAAGAGGTGTTTACACTTTAATGTTGTGACCTCGGCTGTCCTCTGGGCACTGTGGAACAATAGGAATAGCATTGTTTTTAATAGAACTACTTGGATTAATATGAAACAGGTTTGACGTCTGGTTCTGCTCTATCTGAAAGATTGGAAGGTCCCTTTCAAAGATTTGGAGGGGGGCTTATTGATTGCTTCATGACCAAGATGATGCAAAATCTGAAAAACCCACTGACCCTCCCAGCGCCTTGAAGTGTGTGGACTTTGGGTGGATTTTCTCTTGGAAGAATACTACATCTTCAAGCTATGGAGGGACAGCATCACTGGAGCAACTCTAGAAACACCCTGAGCAGAGTGGCTCGATTCATGTGGTGATCTGATAGGTGGTGTTGTGATTGCGGCAAATCAGAGGGTCTCTAATATACTATTGTTCTTTTGGTCATGTTTTTTGGATAGTGTTCTCTGCTTAGCTTTGGGTTTTGGTTTGCTTCCAGCTTAGCTGGTAGTTTTGGGTAGTTGCTGGGGGTGGAGTATTCCTGGTTAATCCCTTGATGTGCCTTTATTACTCTTTTGAACTCTGTAAGTTTCATTTTCATTAATGGAACTGGGGAGAGATCCCTTTTAGTCGGAAAAAACACAAGTATTCATAAAAAAAGAGTAAACATCCAAAGTATTGTTGATTTGAAAATTAAATTATGTTTGGCACAACCAACCTGGATAAACCTGCCATAATCGTCTTCGTATATGACATAAACAGAGCCTCGTGTCTGGCTGTATCAAGTGCCCGTCTGTCTTTACTACGAACTATATGTGGGCTTTGAGGCGGGGAACTGGTCCAGAAGATGGGGGCGGAGGCTCGCCGACAGGCATCGGCGCCGGAGGCGGGCGGGCGACATTGACCGTGCAGGCTCCTGCCGTCGAAAGCAAGCAGAGAGAGAGAGGAGGGGAGGAGAGGCGACGCGGCCAGAGGGAAGAGGGAGGGGCGAATGTCCCTCCGGTTCATTCAACTTTAACCGGATTTCAAAAAATATAATCCTCAATTGCATCCACGTACCACCACATCACGCCGCAGCTCCTGGACTGTGGCTATGATCCGTGAGGATGTTCCGGGTACGATCCATATCCATGTCTGCCGATCATAGTCGCCGGTCAGAGGGAGCAAGGGAAAATCATGGGAGAGGAATGGGTTACCTACCTGAATCGTTACTGCTGTTCGTCGGCGGACCCGCTCCAGCTCTTCTGTTCCTCCCCTTGCACAAGGGCAACTGGTTCCTTTGGTTGATCGATCGATCAGACTTGGTTAGACTTTTCAGTCCAGCTGGGTAGCCATAGGGTACAACTATACGTATTTCACGATGTATTCTGGAGTTTAAAAAAGTACGAATAAAGTCTTTTTTTTGCGGGATAAAGCTAATTGTTTGACATTTCCTCCTCCTGAAAGGCATCATTTGGTTTGGCTGATATGCTCGGTTTTTACAGGCCGCAGTTTTCACCTTTACATGCAGCCAATGTAGAACTGTCAACGTCCTCCTAAGAATAGCCCCCTCCCCCCACATTTCTCTCCAGGAACACGAAACTCATCCGCAGAACTCCGGTTGCTGACGCATCCATCCATACAAGTAAAAAACATAGGGGAAAGGACATGCATAATCGAAATCGGCAGTGAGTACGAACCACAGTCTGTGTGTTGTGTGCCCCGGCCGGAACCCTCGACCCCTTCATCCGTAAATAAAATGCAGTCGATGGACTGCGAGAGTGGATTCTCGCCGGAGAACATAGAAGACGTTTACCCCGACGACGACCCGTATGGAAGCCCGGTCAGTGAGCTATCCTTCCTTGCCCTACTCGTTGGGAACAGTAACATGATGCATTTCGAGGCTTTCTATCTGGAGTTTACATTACCGATCTATAAGCAATTAACGATCAAATCTGCTTCTGACATGTTACTTCTTTCTGATAGTTGCTTGTACATACATACATCCGGCAATGGATTTTCACTATACATGTTCATGCATTTTTTTGGCTGGGGAATTTGTGCTAATACTAACGTGTTAAATTTGTCCGGTGTTCTGGAGTTGAATGTTATGCTAGTACCAACTGCAAGAGGAAGAACACGAACATCCGATGGATGGAAGGGATTCCCATGAGTACCACGGCCATGATATTCTTCATTGAATCCTTCGATTGTGGATACCTGAACCTCTGAAGGATACCATCAAACACTGAGGCATACCACGTAGAACTAGCTCAGATCCCTTAGCTATTTTACACCACTAATTCCTAACACCTTCACTAAAAATAGCATCCGACTGAGTCAGATGGGGTAGATCCGTTCGACTCAAGATGAACATGTAATTAAGTAGTTGATATCCGGCGAACTCTTGAAATTAAAAAAAAAATCTAGTCGGCAACCCGTACACCTGTACAAGCTAGTAGAGAAAAACTTTGGACAATAAAGGTGCAAAAAGTGTTGGGAGTGACATGTTAGACGATGAAGTGTTCATCCTTCATGTAGCATATCACGGAGATAAACTGCTATGAACAGGCAAACAAACACAAACGCATTGGAGTTTTTCTTCTTAAGCATTTTATATTTGTTGGTAGGTTTGGTATCATTAGTTTTTAAAATATATATAGTGCTAATGTAAAACCGCAAAACATGGTACAAATATTACATTTCTACTATGTAGAGACTATCGATATATATAGCTCACATAATATTTTGACATTTTAGCATGTAATCTTGGTGAGATCCTCTAAAACTCCTGCATTTATTTTCACGAGCGGTGTTTAGATGCGCGAGCGCAAACGATTTATTTTGGCGAGCGGTTTTTAGATGTCGAGCGCGACGAGAGACATGCTTGACGAAATAACGAGCGAAACATGTGAGTGCCAGGAAAGGAAACAGAACATGCCATTCTTTTTAGATAGTAGAGATAGAGATTTCTAACAAATAGTTTTATATTCCCATAAATATGGAAAACATATATAATAAGATGCCATATGTGTGCTGACAATTTTAAACTCTTTTTTCAACTTTCGTGTTGTGTGAATTCTTGGATGCCTCTATTTATTGGTGTATAAGCTTCTAAAAATATATTACATGTTGATTATTTGTAGCGACATTGACAAATGCATCTAAGTGTACCTTTCAATGACAACCTGAGTATAAAAGTGATATGTGCTTTTAAACTTTGAGGCTTTCGTTACTATATGTGAAAATTTAGTCCCACTTTATTCAAGCACCTCCATGCTAGAAATGCATTTATTTATGAGAACAATTTATCATTTGAAGTTTATAATCGTAATGCATTGCGAAAGAACACTAATAAAATAGGATTTATGGACCAACTTAGGATGGACTCAAGTTCTTCCACATGAACTCACTGAAGCCTCAAACTATGTCAAGAACCCATGATATGAACTCATAACATTGTTAAGCCAAATTAATATACATGACACTTTTGTAAACTGATTTAAAATACTTTGCAGCTAAGTATCCTAGTAATAAATTTTAAGCTGAAAAGAACATAGCGTGCACATAAAAATAATATATGCAGAAACAATGCCGATCAGTTCCAACGATGATAATTTGTATGAGGTAATTTCCTTTCTGCTACGCGAGTCTCCACTTCTCAGACCCCTGCAAAAAAAAATCCATCTCCTTGTAAGTTTTGCCATATCATGAAATCTATCTGTACCATTATATTCAATTTGCCAGAAACATTATCAACTGTTAGATGAACGTTACAATATGTTTGTGAGAAACAACAAACAAATCAATGGATAAACCTGATTTTATTACCAGGAGGGAGAGAAGGACACGGGACAGGAATCATCATGACAAAGAAAATGAGAAAGATGATGTTACCGGCCGGCGGCAAGAGCTTGTTAGGGCAGGTTAGGCAGGAGATCCATCCCTCATGAGGGCGGCGGCTAGATCAAGCCTAGGGTCATCTATAGGCGGAGGTGTGATTCGGTGTCCCCTAAGTTTGTATTGGTCAGTTTTATTTTGACAGGTGAAAACCTATATTCAAGCTACGTATATCTTTGAGAGGTGTACTCGGTTGAGCTAGGTATACACCACATTTTTATCGGCTGATCCCATCTCCCGTTATCGTGATCTACGTCTTTGCATGCCATATTTTGAAATTTTGTTGCTTATGATATATATCTCCCGATTTCCGCCTCTCGCAGGCACATGAGTATACGTGTACGGTGCGTATACATCTAAGAGGGTCGTACGGGCTTCGGGTGGGTTCATATAGTCTTCGAAACAAATTCGTGTCGAGTTTTTGTTGTCCAAGTTTGAAAAGTAAGGAGGGACACCGAAGCAATAGCGCTAGACACGAGGCCCACAGATCAAAATAAGAGTAGTCGTGGTCTGAGAGAGAGATCGATTGGTTTTTGTATTTTAGACGGACACTAGGGTCATCCTACGATCTCGACTGTCATCCTAAGATCATGTGGAGACTCCTTTGGTGCCTCCGATCAGCAAATACTCCATTTATTTAGAAATATAAAATGTTTTAGCTTTGTGAATCGAACGTATGTAGACGTCTTTTAGTATATAGGTTCGTAGTGATTCGGAGTGAACTTACACACTAAAAATCGTCTAAATACATTTATTTGATAAAACGAAAATATTTTATATTTCTGAACGGGGAAAGTATAAGATTAACCACTGGATTCGATTCGAGCGACGTGCTCAATTTCTGTTCGCTAACTGATTGGCCGGACGATACCGATGGATGCTGCAGCGGCACTGGAGATCCTACTACAAGCAAGTGCTGCTCCTCGCGTACCAGAGCTGCGGCGTGGTGTATGGCGACTTGAGCACGTCGCCTCTGTACGTGTACAAGAGCACATTCTCCGGCTCGCTCCGGCGCTTCGAGGACGAGGAGACAATCTTCGGCGTCTTCTCCCTCGTCTTCTGGACCATCACCCTCATTCCTCTCCTCAAGTACGTCTTCATCGTCCTCGGCGCCGACGACAACGGCGAAGGTGGCACGTTCGCGCTCTACTCACTGCTGGTACGGCACGCCAAGTTCAGCCTGATGCCCAACCAGCAGGCCGCCGACGAGGAGCTTTCCACCTACTACAAGCCAGGCTACACGCCGCAGGACACGCCCATCCTCAGGGCGCTCAGGCGCTTCCTCGAGAAGCATAGCAGGTGTCGGGCCTTCCTGCTCCTCATGGTCCTCTTCGGCGCCTCGCTGGTCATCGGCGACGGCGTCCTCACGCCGGCCATGTCCGGTGCGTGCGTGAAATTTGCTCGCTAGCTGCACAATATTTCAGTTTGCAAACTAAGTGTTTAGTTTGATGCTGCCTGCTGCTATTGGTTTGATGATCTCAATGCCTGCTGACCTTGGGCGGATCTTGTACGTGTATGTCCCAGTGCTCTCGTCCTTCTCTGGCTTGCAAGTCCATTGCCATGCTTTGACAAACGGTGAGCCTTGTTTGCGTGCAGCTGATTCGTGCATAGTATCTGTTTTACTTCTTGGAGCAATTAACCATATATAGTTGCTAATAATTTGCTGCAAAAAACGAGCAGGTGAGGTGGTGATCCTGTCGTGTATCGTGCTGGTGGGCCTCTTCACCCTGCAGCACTGGGGGACGCAGCGTGTGGCCTTCCTGTTCGCGCCCGTCGTCATCATCTGGCTCCTATGCTTGGGAGGGCTCGGCATCTACAACATCGTCGTGTGGAACCCGAGGGTTTTCTACGCGCTCTCTCCGACGTACCTTGTCAGGTTCTTCATGAGGACCGGCAAAGAAGGCTGGATTGCACTTGGAGGAGTGCTACTCTCCATGACAGGTATATATGACAGGTATCACGTAGAGCTAAGTTATATATATCCAATGTACATATGCCTAGGATACACATAACCAAATTACATATATTCAAAGATGTATGTGTCACCATACCTGTACATAGGTCTATACACCGTTGGAGGATACGGCGATGGATTTTTTCCCGATATGGGTGACACATGATCTTAAAATTGGCCCTCCAACTCCTTAGACCACATCTCCTCTGGCGATCTATAGTACTTGTGGTTTTGTTGTATTTCACCTGCTTTTTATTCTTGTTCATTTGCGAAATTTAAGCGGTTGTGTACATCTTAGTTATGCAAAGTTCGAATTTAATACTTAAATCTTTTAAGTAATAAGACGTCTATTTCCAAAAATAAATAAATCACTATACCCATATTTGCAACGAAATCATACATACCTAATGTGTGTGCGGGTGTAGTTACACCCACGTGTGTTTCACGCAATTTAGGCAGTATCTATCATACAGGACACTATATATGGGTAGTATGAAGTATATAAGAATATTTGAGCAGCATATATACTATTTTCTTGGTAGTATGTAATTTTTATTCACATAATCCTTTTGTACGTACAAATATGACGATATTTTACATATATACTGAAAACTATGGATGCATTTGCAATTTTTTCACCTAACTTGCTTGGAAGTATCTTAGATATAGTATATGAACATACTCAAACAGATAAAGTATTACAAATACTTCCGTAAGGCAGTATATGAGACGTGGGAGTAGTTACACCCGGGAGTAAGAAGTATTTTTCCTATATACTGCCTTACGGAAGTATTTGTAATACTTTATCTGTTTGAGTATGTTCATATACTATATCTAAGATACTTCCAAGCAAGTTAGGTGAAAAAATTGCAAATGCACCCATAGTTTGCACTATATATGTAAAATACCGTCATATTTGTACGTACAAAAGGAGTATGTGAATAAAAATTACATACTACCAAAAAAGTAGTATATATACTGCCCAAAATATTCTTATATACTTCATACTACGCGTACATACCTTTTGGTATGGTAGATACAGCCTATATAGTATGAAACACGTGTGGGTGTAACTACACCCGGGTGTAGTATGAATATGTATATATATATACATATGGCGTGTGGGTATATATATATATATAAATATATATATACAAAGTTCATATACCTAAGGTGTACATAGCTATGATATGGGTCTCTAATATATTTATATTTATATATACACACACACGTATCTAGAGTACATATACCTTAGATATGTGATACCTTGGTATATGTAACTTGATTATGTATATTTGGGCATGTATACCTTACATATATGAAACTTATGTATGCATATCTAAGGTATGTTTAGTTCAAACTAAAAATATGTGTATCACATATAGCGTTGGAACGGGAAAAAACCCTAGGATCATGTGTGCCCCAGGGCGACACCGGGCTGATTTCGCGCCGCCGCTTCTAGACCACCTCGGGCGGCTCCTATGGATGCGATGACCTTCTCGGCGACGCTGACGTTTGGCCGCCATGGCGAGCGGCAGCTGCATCGGGCCTAGCCCGGATCTGATCTGTGCATGTGGCTGCGGAGGCAGCTGCGTGCTGCGGTCTAGCGGGCTGCTTTAGTGGCTGGCCGGACCATCTTCTCCTCTACCTCCAGCTGGTGGCGTGGGGGCTGCTCACACGGTTTGAATAAAAAAAGGTGGTCCTAGGGTTCTTCTCAAGCCAAGACGAAGATCCGCTTGATGTTTGTCTCCATTGATCTGGTTTCTGTGTCGTGTTCCGGAAGGCTCCGCCAGCGAACTCCACAAGTGCGTTCATGCCGAGAGATTGCTAGATCTGGTAGGATTCGGTCATGCGCACCCATGTTTTTCTCTGACCGTTTGGGTTCAGAGGGAGCGCTTCGAAGCTCTATTGGCTGTTAATATCATGGGGCATGTTCTTGTTCCATGGTGCTGACGAAGAATGTGATGGAGACCAAGACTTGAGGAATGACAATGGTGGTTCGAGTCTGGGTGGTGATGAGGAATTGGCTTGGTGACTCATGAATTGGAGCAGTGGCATGCAAGTGGGGGAGACTACACAGGTGAAGTTCATAGTCTTATCTTTCAGGGTGAAAAACCAGGGTCTGCCCTTAACTGGTTGTGCCTGTAAATGGCCTTGTTGAAGGTATTACTTTGAGAGCATGGATTTTCTTCAGGGTGAAAACCTAAGATCTATGATCGGGCGATGACGGTGTTTGTGCACTGTTTCCTTCTTGGAGGTGTCTCTTTTGGAGAAGATGGCCTTCTGGTGTTGTCTTGGTGGTGGAAGTACTGCTGTTTCAAGGAATGGATCACTGTAGAAAAGCCAACACATCGGTCTCCTGCCAATGGTTGGATATTACCTAGGTTGCCATGAAGCGCACATGCAAGAATGGTTATGACTCCTCCTCCACATATGGAACCACGAGACTGCATAGCTTGATGCTTAAGATAAAACAAAAGAAGGACGCCCAAATTTGGCGTTAAGTTACAGTTAGGAATAGTAGCTCTAGCGAGGATTATCATACCCCCCTCGTTAACTCTATTAAACTTACCATGTGCCTGCAAGGTGTTAGCAATAATATAAAACAAATAATGAACAACATGATGATCAATTTGGTTTTCCTTGGGTGTATTTCCACGAATTATCATTCTATTAAAGTAAGCCAAGTGTGATGGATCAAGAACAAAGGTGGTGGAGCATATGTCGGTAGCGTTGTTGGCAAACCCAAAGTAGTGAGCCCATTGGTTGAGCGTCAAGGAATACTCACAGTTCATAAGACGGAAGTTGATGCGATCAACTCCAGGCATTTGTTCCTCGGGACAATAGTGTGAGAACATTATATGCATCAAGGTACTAAGGAACTCAAGCATCAAGCGATGGTATGTGGCTTCATCCTGAAAAACAAAGTGATACAAACCAACATTGTTGTAGAGTAAGTCAAAATCACGACGAATGCCCAGATGGTTGAGGATGTAAGGACACATCCACTTAGTGGACTTGATTTTTTGGAGCTTGAGACGGTTGAAATGGTTGAGATGAAACTTCTCAGTGAACTTGATACCAAACGACTTAGGGGTTAGCGTATAAATAGGTGGTGCGGCTTGTTCCGTAGCCATCACACGTGTATGTCTCCTCGTGTTCATCTAAAACAAAAACAAATAATCAAATAAAAAAATTTGTCCAATAGAAACATAGCATAAACAATCCTCTACACTTCTTAGAAAATAAACTCCTCTAAAAACAAAACTAAGCATGCTCATAATCAAGATTAGCTTCAATAACAAGACCTAAGTCTAGATTGATAATGGTGAAAGATTGAGCAGGATTTTGATGCAAATAAACTAGGGATCGGAGGAGAAGCATACCTTAGATCAATTGGGTGCGAGGAATCGAAGAAAGAATGAGTAGAATTAAAGATCCAATGGAGGTGGTTTGGAGTTTAGAGGTAGAAGAAAGAGAGATTTGTGTTTAGGGACTTTTAGGTTTACCTCTTCCTAGGAGATAGGGCGACCACGTACTCGGTACAGGCGAGTGGTACGATCGGAGCCCGCCCGTACCGAATGTCCTACCTTTGGTCGAAGGATCCCTTCCGGTGGTGCACTCGGTATGGGTGTATGGTACGGTCACATGCGCCCGAATGACTGGTCGTTATTCGGTCAGTATGTTCTGCTTCAAACTCAATGTTTTGCTTGGAGTATGGCTCTGGTCATACCAGTGGTCGTTACAGCCACTATGTCATGCAACAAAAATTAGAGTTTCTATTTTCTTGAGCCACGATGTGGTACGGGCGCGTGGTACGGGGGACTCCGGTAGTACCGGTGGTCGTTAAGTGCCTTGGAAGCTTAAAAACTTGTGGAATTGAGTTAGTAGTTTCACACGCCTTTGTGCATCTTAGTAATCAACAAAATAATAGCAAATAGACTTCATAAAAACCACATACCTTAAGGCCATGTGTTAGCAAATATAAGAGATTGAGGATTACCTTATTTTCTTCTCCTCTCTCCAAAGGACTTCTTGAACACTCTTTATTAAAACAAAAAGAAAACAAAAGAAAAACAAAACTAACACAAGAACAAAAAACTTTATTTCACATGGGTTGCCTCCCAAGAAGCGCTTCTAGTTAAGCTCAATTAGCTTGACCCATACGGCGATCATTTAGGCTTTAGAAGTGGAACACCCACTCCAAAGTAATTAGCTTTTAGTGTGATTATACCATCATCATTATTATTATGCTTGGCCTTCTTCTTCCTATGTAAGTGGACTATAAAAGGATCTATAGATGGTAGTCCTATTCTCACATTCCCTTCATGTAGATTAATCAAAGCTTTAATGGTTCTTAGG
>OU342746.1:283206852-283254887 GCA_910589775.1 Avena eriantha | reverse complement strand
CCATATGTGGTAAGTGAGAAGAACAGTCCGGAAATGACTCAAGTTGTTGTTAGTAAAAAGAACACACATGCAATGACACTGGTGGATCCATAGGTGGATTGTGAAAACATCACACATGCAATGACACTGGTGGATCCATATGTGGTATGTGAAAATAACAGACATGCAATGACTCTAGTTGTTGTTAGTGAAAAGAACATACCTGCAATGACACTGGTGGATCTATGTGTGGTCTCTGAAAAGAACACACATTTCAATGACACTGGTGGATCCATATGTGGTATGTGAAAAGAACACTCATGCATTGACTTAGGTTGTTGTTACTAAAAAGAACACACATGCAATGACACTGGTGGATCCATAGGTGGTATGTGAAAAGAACACACATTTCAATGACTCTGGTTGTTGTTACTAAAAAGAACACACATGCAATGACACTGGTGGATCCATATCTGGTGTGAAAAGAACACACATGCAATGACTCCAGTTGTTGTTAGTGAAAAGAACATACATGCAATGACACTGGTGGGTCCATGTGTGGTCTCTGAAGAGAACACACATTTCAATGACACTGGTGGATCCATATGTGGTATGTGAAAAGAACACACATGCAATGACTCTGGTTGTTGTTACTAAAAAGAACACACATGCAATGACACTGGTGGATCCATAGGTGGTATATGAAAAGAACACACATTTCAATGACTATGGTTCTTGTTACTAAAAAGAACACACATGCAATGGCACTGGTGGATCCATAGGTGGATTGTGAAAAGAGCACACATGCAATGACACTGGTGGATCCATATGTGGTATGTGAAAAAAAAACACATGCAAAGACTCCAGTTGTTGTTAGTGAAAAGAACATACATGCAATGACACTGGTGCATCCATGTGTGGTCTCTGAAGAGAACACACATTTCAATGACAATCGTGGATCCATATGTGGTATGTGAAAGGAACACACATGCAATGACTCTGGTTGTTGTTACTAAAAAGAACACACATGCAATGACACTGGTGGATCCATAGGTGGTATGTGAAAAGAACAGACATTTCAATGACTTTGGTTGTTGTTACTAAAAAGAACACACATGCAATGACACTAGTGGATCCATATGTGGATTATGAAAAGAGCACACATGCAATGACACTGGTGGATCCATATGTGGTAAGTGAGAAGAACAGTCCGGAAATGACTCAAGTTGTTGTTAGTAAAAAGAACACACATGCAATGACACTGGTGGATCCATAGGTGGATTGTGAAAACATCACACATGCAATGACACTGGTGGATCCATATGTGGTATGTGAAAATAACACACATGCAATGACTCCAGTTGTTGTTAGTGAAAAGAACATACATGCAATGACACTGTTGGATCCATGTGTGGTCTGTAAAGAGAACACACATTTCAATGACACTGGTGGATCCATATGTGGTATGTGAAAAGAACACACATGCAATGACTCTGGTTGTTGTTACTAAAAAGAACACACATGCAATGACACTGGTGGATCCATAGGTGTTATGTGAAAAGAACACACATTTCAATGACTATGGTTGTTGTTACTAAAAAGAACACACATGCAATGACACTGGTGGATCCATAGGTGGATTGTGAAAAGAGCACACATGCAATGACACTGGTGGATCCATATGTGGTATGTGAAAAGAACACACATGCAATGACTCTAGTCGTTGTTAGTGAAAAGAACATACCTGCAATGACACTGGTGGATCTATGTGTGGTCTCTGAAAAGAACACACATTTCAATGACACTGGTGGATCCATATGTGGTATGTGAAAAGAACACTCATGCATTGACTCAGGTTGTTGTTACTAAAAGAACACACATGCAATGACACTGGTGGATCCATAGGTGGTATGTGAAAAGAACACACATTTCAATGACTCTGGTTGTTGTTACTAAAAAGAACACACATGTAATGACACTGGTGGATCCATATCTGGTGTGAAAAGAACACACATGCAATGACTCCAGTTGTTGTTAGTGAAAAGAACATACATGCAATGACACTGGTGGGTCCATGTGTGGTCTCTGAAGAGAACACACATTTCAATGACACTGGTGGATCCATATGTGGTATGTGAAAAGAACACACATGCAATGACTCTGGTTGTTGTTACTAAAAAGAACACACATGCAATGACACTGGTGGATCCATAGGTGGTATATGAAAAGAACACACATTTCAATGACTCTGGTTCTTGTTACTAAAAGAACACACATGCAATGGCACTGGTGGATCCATAGGTGGATTGTGAAAAGAGCACACATGCAATGACACTGGTGGATCCATATGTGGTATGTGAAAAGAACACACATGCAATGACTCCAGTTGTTGTTAGTCAAAAGGACATACATGCAATGACACTGGTTCATCCATGTGTGGTCTCTAAAGAGAACACACATTTAATGACAATCGTGGATCCATATGTGATATGTGAAAAGAACACACATGCATTGACTCTGGTTGTTGTTACTAAAAAGAACACACATGCAATGACACTGGTGGATCCATAGGTGGTATGTGAAAAGAACACACATTTCAATGACTCTGGTTGTTGTTACTAAAAAGAACACACATGTAATGACACTGGTGGATCCATATGTGGTATGTGAAAAGAACACACATGCAATGACTCCAGTTGTTGTTAGTGAAAAGAACATACATGCAATGACACTAGTGGATCCATGTGTGGTCTCTAAAGAGAGCACACATTTCAATGACTCTAGTTGTTGTTAGTAAAAAGAACACACATGCAATGACACTGGTGGATCCATGTGTGGTCTCTGAAGAGAACACACATGCAATGACTCTTGTTGTTGTTAGTAAAAAGAGCACACATGCAATGACACTGGTGGATCCATGTGTGGATTGTGAAGAGAACACACATGCAATGACACTAGTGGATCCATATGTGGTATGTGAGAAGAACAGTCATGAAATGACTCTAGTTGTTGTTAGTAAAAAGAACACACATGCAATGACACTGGTGGATCCATATGTGGTATGTGAAAAGAACACACAAGAAATGACTCTAGTTGTTGTTAGTGAAAAGAACATACATGCAATGACACTGGTGGATCCATGTGTGGTCTCTGAAGAGAACAAACATTTCAATGACACTGGTGGATCCATATGTGGTATGTGAAAAGAACACACATGCAATGACTCTGGTTGTTGTTACTAAAAAGAACACAAGTGACATGACACTGGTGGATCCATAGGTGGTATGTGAAAAGAACACACATTTCAATGACTCTGGTTGTTGTTAGTAAAAAGAATACACATGCAATGACACTGGTGGATCCATAGGTGGTATGCGAAAAGAACACACATTTCAATGACCCTAGTTGTTGTTACTAAAAAGAACACGCATGCAATGACAATGGTGGATCCATAGGTGGATTGTGAAAAGAGCACACATGCAATGACACTGGTGGATCCATATGTGGTATGTGACAAGAACACACATGCAATGACTCTAGTTGTTGTTAGTGAAAAGAACATACATGCAATGACACTGGTGGATCCATGTGTGGTCTCTGAAGAGAACACACATTTCAATGACACTGGTGGATCCATATGTGGTATGTGAAAAGAACACACATGCAATGACACTGGTTGTTGTTACTAAAAAGAACACACATGTAATGACATTGGTGGATTCATAGGTGGTATGTGAAAAGAACACACATTTCAATGACTCTGGTTGTTGTTACTAAAAAACACACATGCAATGACACTGGTGGATCCATAGGTGGATTGTGAAAAGAGCACACATGCAATGACTCTGGTTGTTGTTACTAAAAAGAGCACACATGCAATGACACTGGTGGATCCATGTGTGGATTGTGAAGAGAACACACATGCAATGACACTGGTGGATCCATATGTGGTATGTGAGAAGAACAGTCATGAAATGACTCCAGTTGTTGTTAGTGAAAAGAACACACATGCAATGCACTGGTGGATCCATAGGTGGATTGTGAACAGAGCACACATGCAATGACACTTGTGGATCCATATGTGGTATGTGAAAAGAACACACATGCAATTACTCCAGTTGTTGTTAGTGAAAAGAACATACATGCAATGACATTGGTAGATCCATCTGTGGTCTCTGAAGAGAACACACATTTCAATGACACTGGTGGATCCATATGTCGTATGTAAAAAAGAACAGACATGCAATGACTTTGGTTGTTGTTACTAAAAAGAACACACATGCAATGACACTGGTGGATCCATAGGTGGTACGTCAAAAGAACACACATTTCAATGACTCTGGTTGTTGTTACTAAAAAGAGCACACATGCAATGACACTAGTGGATCCATAGGTGGATTGTGAAAAGAGCACACATGCAATGACACTGGTGGATCCATATGTGGTATGTGAAAAGAACACACATGCAATGACTCTAGTTGTGGTATGTGAAAAGAACATACATGCAATGACACTGGTGGATCCATGTGTGGTATTGGAAGAGAACACACATTTCAATGACACTGGTGGATCCATATGTGGTATGTGAAAAGAACACACATGCAATGACTCTGGTTGTTGTTACTAAAAAGAACACACATGTAATGACACTGGTGGATCCATAGGTGGTATGTGAAAAGAACACACATTTCAATGACTCTGGTTGTTGTTACTAAAAAACACACATGCAATGACACTGGTGGATCCATATGTGGATTGTGAAAAGAGCACACATGCAATGACATTGGTTGATCCATATGTGGTATGTGAAAAGAACACACATGCAATGACACTGGTGGGTCCATGTGTGGTCTCTAAAGGGAACACACATTTCAATGACACTAGTGGATCCATATGTGGTATGTGAAAAGAACAGTCATGAAATGACTCAGTTGTTGTTATTAAAAAGAACACACATGCCAATGGCACTAGTGGATCCATGTGTGGTCTCTGAAGAGAACACACATGCAATGACTCTGGTTGTTGCTAGTAAAAAGAGCACACATTTCAATGGTACTGGTGGATTCATAGGCGGATTGTGAAAAAGATTTTCCGTCTCTCCCGGTCACAAATCTCATAAAAGCCCAAATGTCGTCGGATTGATGACAAGTATGCCATGAGGGGGTCCTCGAGGCGTGCGGAAGAGAGGGGTGTGAGACGTACGGTGTTCCGGGATGGTGAGCACACAAGTTTACCCAGGTTTGAATACGCCGGCTTTGGACGGATCCTACTCCTGCTAGCAATCCAGTAATACGGTAGAGCCAGAATATGGGTTATAAGGGTTTGCCTATGCGGGTTGAGATTGTAGACTACTGAGTTGTGCCCTAAAGGCTCTCCCTAGGACGGCTTATATAGATACCTGGCCTAGGGTTTATAGGAGAGATCTATCCGGCTACGACTAAGAGTTGGTTACAGAGTACATCTTGAACTACAAGTAACACTATGGGCCTAAGTCGGTAAGTCTTCTAGGCCTTCCCGTAGCAGGATTGGACTCCGTCTTTTCTCCCTGACTGGGCCACCCGTGAAGCAAATCTCTAACCCGAAGTGGGCCACCCTAGTTAGTGAGGAACTATGAGGGTACCCGGAAAGTATATCCCCAACAGTAGCCCTCGGAAGTCTCCAAGATCCAAAGTTGGTTTTATCATCGTCTAGCTTGATCTTCGGCTTGCAGAATCTTCAAGGGTTCCTGAAACTTCACAACAAAAAATACGATCCGGGTCTTAAAAATAAGTTGGACCTATCAACATGTTACTTAGATTTTCCATCTTGATTATCAAACTAAGCCAGAACTTGGTCTCTAACGCCACCTGACACCAGTCATGGTCAAGTCACATCATCTGACAAACATCATGTCAGCACGACTGTTGGTGGGTCCGCCGTTCGCGGAACCGAGGCGCTGTTTCAATATGTAAACGGAGATCGAGGCGACGTAATCATCGCATGGGTCCTTCCCAGTTCCTTCCACGACCCGTGGCGGTTATACAATGTCATTTGCATGAATCTTGGCGTGGTTAGGTGGTTATAAGGGGTGAGGATTCCTCTTCCCTCATCTTCTTCACCTGTTCCATCGTCGTTTCCTTCTCCTTCACATCTCCCTCGCGCACAGTGCTCCTCTACATTCCCCAAAAACTCCCAGCGCCGCCCATCCTAGGTCACCGGCGCACCAGAGAAATGGCTTCCTCATCCTCTTCCGGTTTGGCGGCGGCAGCAGCGACGGAGGCGGCGGCAGAAAAGGAAAGCTTCCGCGGGGTTTGGATCCCCTGCATGCTAGATGACGAGAAGCTCCGTGGCGTGGAGACTGAAGGGCTCCTCTGCGCCGGCGACTGGCGGAGCGGCTCCGGCGAAACCATCCCCAGCCCGTGCGCCGGCGAGCGGGTCCACTTCGGCACCCACCTCGACAGAGGTTTATCCTTTCCTCCCTCGGAATTCTTTTCGAGGTGATTGACCACTATGGTGTACATCTCCACCATCTTCCCCCGAACTCCATCTTAGTGATGAGTTCTTACGCGGCCTTGCGCAAGGGGTTTCTCGGCATTAGGCCAAGTCTGACTTTGTTCCGGTATTACTTCCATGTCCGGAGAAATTCTATCACTGCCAGTAATCCTTATATTACCGGTACAATTAGTTTTTTGGTTAGGCGTGAGCGCGCATACCCTAAGATTCTAGCCAGTGACTCAGTCAAACAATGGCCAGCCACTTTCTTTTATCATAAGGATGTTCCTGCTCCCGGCAAAGCCACCGCTTTGCCGGCTTTCATCGACGGAGCTGCCACGCCTCAATTATCCTGGGACGAGGCTGCTCTGGCTCTCAGTGACGATCTGCTTCTTGCCAAGAGGCGAGTCGAATATTTGATGAAACACAAAGGACTGAAGGGATCCGACTTAGTCCATTGTTGGGTATCACGCTGGATCCAACCCCTTCAGTACCACGGAGACTGACTAATGCACTCCATCACGATGTCCAAAAAGGATTCCCTCCGCATCAGCCCCAGAGCTTATACCTCGCAAGGTTATATAAGCCATATTAAATGGCTAATAAGGGAGCAGATTGAGAGGAGAATCCCGGAGGTTTCTCTAGACATGCACATAGCAGAAAACTCCATTGTGCTGGTAAGCTTTTAAATAAACCCTTTCTATGTGTTTCACCTTTAAATTGTTTTGTAATACTGAGATGTTTTCTTTCTTTTCAGCTTGCCGACCTCCCCGAGTCGGAACTTGCTCCACTCGAGGGATATCCTCCGGAGTTTTCTCAGGAGGCTGAATTGGTTCCATTGCCGGACGTTGTGCCCAAGAAGCGCAAAGCTCCGACATTGGCCGTTGGCACAAAGGAGGTGCCAGTCGTGAAGAGGTAACTTTTCGACACAACTTTTTCGCCTTTCTACCTTACTCGAACTTTCTTCCGAGATGTAATGTTTTTCATTCTATTACATTCTCAGAGCTAAGTAGCTCATCAAGGGCAAGGGGAAGGGAACTTCTTCGAAGCCCTTGCGGTAGACGAAGCTGACCATAGCTTCTCCTGCCGTTGCTCCTCCGACTCCTACCCCTCAACCCTGTGAAACGCCGGTGGTTACTCCATCACCAGCTGTCGCAGAAGATCCGGCTCCTTCAACAGAGCCAACGATCCTTGAATCGCAGACTGACATCACCATGAGTGAGTCAGATTTTGATAAGGGTGAACCCTCTTTGGGTAATGATCCCTCGGCAGAGACCTTTGTCGAAAACCTTCTCACCAATCCGGGGCTTGCCAAACTTGGCTTGTCCCGGAAATCTGCAGAGGAGATCCAGCGGCTGGCCCGGCAGTGCTTGGAGAAGAGAAATCTCTCTACCGAAGAAGAAGCACAAGAGGTGGAAGATATCAAATAGTCCAACCTTCTTGAACAAGTTCACCTTCGCGACGAGGAACTTAGAGCTGGTGTGCTTCCACCACCTCCGATTATTCCACTCACCCTCGCCGAGAAAGTTTCCACCGAGGTGAACATATGTCTGAGCAAGCTCACACATGAGCATCATGTAAGTCGGAATTCCAATTCTCATTTTTCTTTATTGTACTTTATATCATATCCTCTAGCCCCCAAGCATGAAGTAGGATTATAATTCGGGTTTATGCTTCCTTAGGATGCCAAAGAATGAACTAGTGTAGCCCCCAAGGCTCGTGCTGATATTAGCTAAAATATTAGCCCGAGTCTTTAGTAGACTTCTGACTCTGGGTATTCTGACTTACAGAAAGTTAATTCATATAACCAGGATTTGTTGAAGAATATCTGCAACAAGCAGAGAGAGATCAGATCTCTTCGACTTGAAAATGCTGAGCTAAAGGTCTCCAAGGATGAGGCCGAAGGTAAACATTCCGAGACTCAAACCTTGTCTTTGTGTTTTCATAGTCGATTTTTTTCGTTGAACTGTTGTTCTTTTTGACTTACAGCACTGGTGAAACAATCCTGTGCTATGATTGAAGAGGCCGAGAACCTCAAAACCTTGGTGGTGGAGAACAAAGAACTTCGCCAAGAGCTAGATAAGCTCAAGGCGGATCATGAGAAGAGCATCGCTCCAGTTCTCGAATCCTCCTCCATGGCAACTAACGAGCGTGATCGTAAGATTGTGGCTCAAGATCAAAAAATCTCGGACCTCAATAATGAGATTTGTAGAGAGAAGGACCTTTTTGAGGCGCTCCGGGCTGAACTTCGGAGTCTTCGGGAAGAGAAGACCAAAGTTGACGACGTCATCTTCGGTATGTTCCATCTGTCTGACTTGTCTATTTTCTTCGACTTATTTCAATGTCAGATTTCCTTAGTTGTTTTTGTGTATAGGTCCTCTGAACTTGAGGGACTCCACCTCCGTCGAGCCTCGCACCCACCGGCTTACCCAAGTCAATGATCTGCTTCATGACTTCCGCCAATCCCTTGAGGATATTGGCGAAGCTCTCAAGATTCCGGACATGCATAGCATGTCGGATTTTCAGGTGCGGGACAAGGGAAAGGATATGCTGCAACTCGTTCAAGACTGGAACATGTCCTACGCGCGATCCGCAACGCAGAACGCTCTCACCATGGTCATGAGCCACCATGGAAGCATGGAGATCTGGCAAGTGACCAGAGGGTACTACAAGGTGGACGAAGACGGACAGGAACAAGACATGAAGGCAATCATGGACTCCTGCGCCGGATATGGGTGCGATGTAGCTGATCTAACCAGCTACGACACTCCCTTCTTCACCCGCGTGGACACGCCGCCTCCGCCTCCCGAAGAATCAGCAGAAGTTTCCGACGATGACCACACCATATCAGAAGTGGACATCTCGGAACGATATCAAGGCGATGTATCTAGCGAGCCGGCAGCTCCTTCCTCTCCTCCTGCATCATAGATTGCCAGAAACAATTGTATTGTTCTGAGAAACATGATGGGTCTGTAAATATGCAGTACTATAATTTTGCTAGTGCCAAGCTTTTGATCTATTCAGCACTTTTGTCTTTAAATTTTTGTGTGCCTAAAATGTTTGCATAAGAACTTATACTTTTTCATTTATACTTATCATTTATCTGGCTTTCCGCCTCGTCCCTTTCGTGAGCCGGCTAAACCTTCTGCACGGAAACTTTGTCGAGCAACAGAGCTCAATTGCTAAACCAGTTTAAACTCGGAAACAAAGCCGGCTTCTAGTACCAACAATTCATTACTCGGAAAATACCTACATCCAGCAATCAGACAAATAACCAAAGTATAGACTAGAAACTTTTTAGAGTTATACCCGAAGGTAGCATTTTTAGAATCGGAAATCTAAACCAGAACAAACATGAGCATAAAGTACTTTCAAGTATTCCAGGATTTTCGATTATGACAGGATCATTCGGAAATAAGATGGTAAAAACTTCTCAAAAAAAACTTGAGGCAACCAAGACTTTTATTTCTCACAGAACATGTACATATGTATGATTACAAAGAAGGATAAACTAAGAATAAAAGGGATGTAGCTCGAGCAATATTCCATGGTCTGTCTAACTCATCCGGATTTGTACTGCCTCCAGCTCTCTTTCTCTTCTTAGTAGCAGGTCTTTCTTTGACTGGCCTCATGTCAGTTAAGTAGTACAAACCATTGTGCAATACTCGACTAACTAAAAAGGGCCCTTCCCATACTGGGGAAAGTTTGTGCTTTCTTTGTTGCACAAGCTGAAGAACCAAATCATCTTTATTGAAAGATCTGTTTCGGACTCTCTGGCTATGATACTTGCGTAACTTCTGCTGATAGGCAGTTGATCTCATTTCAGCAACGATGCAAACTTCTTCGACTAAGTCGAGATCATTTTGTCGAGAAATCTTGGCATCTTCTTCGATATACGCGGCCACTCTAGGAGAAGTGTGAATTAAATCACTAGGAAGAACTGCTTCTTCACCATAGACCAAGAAGAAAGGTGTGTATCCGGTTGACCTGTTCGGAGTTGTTCGTAAACTCCATATTATAGAGGGTAATTCCTCTGCCCAAGCCCCCGCAGCACATCGTAGTGGTGTTTCGAGTCTCGGTTTCAAGCCCTGTAGGATTAAACCATTTGCTCTTTCAACTTGTCTGTTAGCCTATGGATGTGCGACTGACGCAATGTCAAGCCGGATATTTTGCTCGTTGTAGAATTCGGCCAATTCTCCCATAGAGAAATTACTCCCGTTGTCCGTGATAATGCTATGCGGATAGCCATACCGGATTATAACATCCTCGACAAATATTTTGGTTGTTGCTCCATCACAACTAGTGACGGGTTTAGCCTCAATCCATTTGGTGAATGTATCCACCATCTCTAAGAGGTGAGTAAATCCACTTGGAGCTCGTCTAAACGGTCCTACCATATCAAGCCCCTAGACCGTGAAAGGCCATGTTATAGGTATTGTTCGTAGCTGATCAGCCAGAAGATGAGCTTGCTTGGCGTACTTTTGACAGCCTTTACAAGTCTTGACCAGCCGTTCGGCATCTACCTTGGCTGTAAGTCAGAAAAAACCGTGTCTGGAGGCTTTTGCCACTAAAGATTTGGCTGCAGCGTGGTGACCACACTCGCCTTCGTGGATTTCTCTTAGGATTTCCACTCCTCTTCCTCCGAAGATACGCAGCGCTGAAAACCCCCAGAAACGCTCCGCTTATAGAGCTCACCTTTCACTATAGTATAGGCTTTTGCTCGTCGGACGATCTGCCAGCTCAGAACCTCGTCTTTGGGTAATTTGCCATCTACCAGATAATAAAGGTAGGGTTGGGTCCAGCTAGGAATTACAGCCAGGACTGCTATTAGAGGTGAGTCGGATTTGGTCGGATATTCCTCATCTACTCCCTTTATTGAGGGAACTTTGAGGTGCTCTAAAAAAGCGCCATCCGGGACCTCTTTCCACGTAGAGCCTATCCGAGATAGTGCATCTGCTTCCTCATTTTCTGCTCAAGGGATGTGTTGAACCTAAAACCCTTCAAACGATTTAGATAGATCATCCACGACAGCTTTATATGCTGCCATGTGTTTATTTGCATTACAAATATCCGACACTTGCTGAGCAACAAGATCCGAATCTCCGTAACACATCAAACGTCGGATGCCAATATCCTTAGCAATCCGGATTCCATGCAGCGGTGATTCATACTCGGCAATATTATTTGTCGCTGTGAAGTGGATCTGTAACACGTATAAAATTTTATCCCCTTGGGGTGATTTGAGCACCACGCCAGCCCCCGAGCCCCCCCGAGCCTTAGACCCATCAAAGTAGAGGGTCCAATATTCCGACTCAGGGAGCGTCATATTCTCCTTCGTCTCTATCCAATCAGCAACAAAGTCGGCAAGGATTTGGGATTTGATTGATGTCCGGGGTTTATACTCAATATCGAAAGCTGAAAGCTCTATGCCCCATTTGGCGACGCGTCCTGTGGCGGCACTGTTGTTGATTATATCTCTCATGGGAGTTGTGCTCACCACGGTAATTGGATGCTCCTGAAAATAATGTCGTAGCTTACGAGATGCTAGAAAACACCGTAGGCCAACTTTTGGTAGTGCGGATACCATTGTTTTGATTCTGTCAGAACCTCGCTGACAAAATACGTCGGACGCTTCACTAAGTGTTCCTGATTTTCCTCCGGTCTCTCCACCACCATGACGATACTAACGACTTTGTTCGTCGCAGCGAGATAAAGCAACATTGGTTCCTGTGGTTCCGGCGTAGCAAGGATGGGAGCAGATGAGAGTACTTTCTTCAGGTCTTGTAGTGCAGCTTCAGCTTCATCGGTCCACACAAAATCCTTGGTCTTTTCAGGAGTTTGTATAATGGTGCGGCTCTTTCACCAAGCCGGCTTACAAATCGACTGACTGCGGCGACGCAACCGGTTAGTCTTTGTACGTCCTTCAGGCGAGTTGGCCTGGAAATATTAAGTATAGCCTTGATTTTGTCCTGGTTCACCTCTATGCCTCTTTGAGACACGATGAAACCTAACAATTTTCTGGCTAGAATTCCAAAGAAGCATTTCTTCGGATTAAGCATGATATTGTATTTTCCTAGATTGGCGAACGTTTCCTCCAAGTCGGAAATCAACGTTTCCTTCTTTTTGGACATCACCGCAATGACATCCACGTATGCATGTACGTTGCATCCGATTTGGTCGTGGAGGCAACGCTGCATCGTGCGTTGGTACGTAGCTCCTGCGTTCTTCAGCCCAAAGGGCATCGTAATAAAATAGAAGGTTCCGAAGGGGGTTATGAATGAAGTTTTGACTTTGTCAGATTCCTTCATCCGGATTTGGTGATAATCGGAATATGCGTCGAGAAAACAGAGGAGTTCCGAGCCTGCCGTAGAATCGATAACTTGATCAATCCTAGGCAGAGCGAACGGATCTTTTGGACAAGCCTTGTTCAAGGCAGTATAATCAACACACATCCTTAAATCAGTGGTGTCCTTTTTAGGGACCATTACAGGATTGGCCGACCACTCAGTGTGGATGACCTCTTCTATGAATCCGGCTAACTCGAGCCGTGCTAGTTCCTTAGCTATTGCCTTACGCTTTTCATCGCTGAAACGTCGTAAGGACTGTTTGACAGGTTTAGCGTTCGGGTTTACATTTAAAGAGTTCTCGGCAAGTTCCCTAGGAACTCCGGTCATGTCAGATGGCTGCCATGCGAAGATATCTTGATTTTCTTGGAGGAACTTGACGAGCGCGCTTTCCTATGCGCTATCTAGGCCTACGCCTATCTAGGTCACCTTGGAGGGGTCATCATCCTTCAACGGCGTCTGCTTCGTCTCTTCTCATGCCTTGAACTCCGGATTTGGCTTTGTAACCTCCTTCTTTGTTGCGGGCATCTCGGACGGATCTATGCTCTTCTTGATCTCCTGGTACTCCTGGGCGTGCAGCACAGCTTCAGCAAAGGTGGCATTTCCATCCTCGCACATTCGCGCTTTCTTCGGGTCTCCCCTAATAGTGATTACGCCATTGGGACCTGGAATTTTCATCATATTATAAATGTAACACGGACGAGCCATAAAAGCCCAGTAAGCCGGACGTCCAAATATAGCGTGGTACGCGCTCTTGAACGGGACCACTTCGAAAGAAACTGCCTCCGTCTGATAGTTCTTTGGAGTTCCAAAGGTAACATCCAAAGTGATTTCTCTCAGGGAATTGGCTTGTCTTCCTGGGACAACTCCATGAAAGATCACAGAGCTATGGTTCAGCTGGGTCTCCGAGATCTTCATCCGGCGTAGCGTTTCGACATACCGAATATTGATACTGCTGCCGCCGTCCATGAGGGTCTTGGAGAAACCATAACCATCAATAAGTGGATTGACGATTAAGGCATATTTTCCTCACCTATGCAACTTAGGCGGATGATCAGCGCGGTCAAATGCGATTGCCACTTCCGACCAGTCCAAGAATTGGGGGACAGTCGGAACTGTTGCATTGAGCTCATGTAGAACTGCTTTCTTAACCTTTACTTGTTGAGATCTGAGGAAGGTGACATAAGTGTCTTTCTTGGTCGGAAAATTTTTCTTCCCTTCCGGCTTGGGATTTGAAGCATCAGCTTCCTCCATGTCGGAATATTCCTTGGTCTCTTTATCTTTTTCGGGATTCTTCTTTCCCTTCTTCCTCTTAGCTTTGTAGCCAGTGGTGTTTTCTCTTTTGATGTCGTCATTGAAACGACATTCGGCGTTGGTGTGGGACAAGCCCCCATTAGCGTCTAAGTGATGCACACATGGGTTATTGGCAATGTCGGCCCAAGAGTAGGTTTTGCCCGGTTGCTGGTCTCCTCTACCTTGAACTCTCGAAGTCCCACGGCCACGCCTGTGGCCTCCGTCGCGTCCTCCTCATCCTCCAGACCCGAAAGTAGCAGTGACCACTGCCGTTTCCGCGTTGGGTTTCTCTTCCGAGGTATTTTTGCGCTTCTGAGCTTGTTTCTTTGGTTGTTTTGCTGACTGTGGCATAGCTAGGGCATTGAGTAATCCCTCTGCATCGTCGTCGGCATCTTCATACTTGCTCGTTGTTTCTATCATCTCTCCCAAATCAATGACTTTGTCACACTTCAAGCGATAATGCAGTAGACCAATTGGGAGACCTGCAATGAAAGCTTCAATCGCAGTTTGATCATTTACTCCTTCACAGGAGTTCTTGGTGTCGATCCATCGTCCGAGGTAATCCCGGCAAGTTTCTCCGGCCTTCTGGGTACAACGTTGTAGGTCTCCGACCGTATAGGGCCTCCGGTATGTGCCTTCAAAATTCCGAAAGAACGCGCTTTGCATGTCATACCAGTTATGGATGGTGTTCTCCGAAAGTTCATTAAGCCATGATCGTGTCGTCTTCCGCCACATGAGTGGGAGATATCGGGTTGCGACCAGGCTGTTTCCGCCTTTGGCGATGCAGCAAGCTTGGAAGAAGTCATGTAGCCAGGTATCTAGCCACGCAATGCCGTTGTAGGCTTGGATATGTTGTGAGATAGCAAATCCTTCTGGGAATCTTATAGCTCTGATGCGTGGTCCGAAGCACTTTGATCCCACGTAGATATCATCGTTTTCGTAGCGCCGCGCCTCTATGTTGGAGTTGATCCTGTGTCGCGCGTCACTTGGAGACAAAGGTCGTCTCCCAGAGTGACGGCTCTGACTGTAGTGCCTTGGAGTCGGACTCCGGCTTCTACCACCACCTCCTCCGCCACGTCGTCCTCCTTGTCCCCCTTGAGAGCCGTTGTGATGACTGCTTGGTGGCGACGGTGGGGTAGCTGGATTGTTTCCAGCTGTTCGCCGGCCTCCATTCGGAGCGTCATTATTCCGGTTCCGGGGAGGGTCTTCACTACGACAAGCCCCCTGCCGGCTTGTCCTGGCATGGTTTCCGTCGTACCTTCGTCCGTTGTTCCCACTACAGTGAGGCTCAGCCGGACGGCTTGCCTGTCTAGGAGGTGGCATTTTTTGACGATCCTCCTCCTGACGTTTCTCTTTATCTTCTCCCCTTCGATGGTTCAACTCTCATCGGGGAAGATTCCTCGGATACAATGCAGCAATGGCCTCTTGCTCGGCTGCTGGAGCGACGTTGCTCCAGTCACGTGCAGATCTGTGATGTTGTCCTGATGATCCGGTTCTGGAGTAGCTGTCTTCCCATCGGTTGGAACGGTGATGTTGTTCCAAAACACGCTGGGGCCTTATATCATTCCAGGCTGAGTCCGCGTGACATTGGTCAGATTTGGAGACCAGCTTTCCACTTCCAGATTTCACAGCCATTTGTTGCTTCAGACCCTTGATGAGTAGCTTGATGCCCAATCGAACCTGTTCTAGGCCTAGGTTATTCGACAGGATATCCCGAGCTGCGATAGTGTTCTGTACCGGTGTTGGGTACACCAGATCTCCTTTGCTGTCGAGGTGAGGCATCCTTGGATCTCCTTCAAAGAGAAACTTGTTCACTTCCGGAAATTGACCGTCACATGTGTAACGTTTCCGTGTCTTCTGGTGCAACCGAGAAATGTAATTCTCCTTAGTTGCCATGTGTTTCTTCTCCTCCTCGATGTTTTTGGCTTCATCCAGGAGTTGCTGACGACGCGCTTCTAGGGCTTGGGCCCTTTCATCCAGCTCTTCAGCAGTAAGTTCTGCATCTGTAGGGATAGGTGTGGTTAATGCAGCATCGATGAGTTTATGCGCACCTTCAGTGATCACGTGTCCATCCACCGATTCTTCTATTTTCGGCTCTTCTGGGATAAGTGCTCCATCCGAGTCTTCCTCATATTCCTCGGCAATCACCTCCTCTGTCAGAGGGTCTTTTGTCGGGGTCTTGTTCTTCTTGTTCTTCTTCTTTGCCTTCTTGGCAGCGCCGGTAGCAAAGACGGCTTTGGGTCCGTTTCCCGGAGTCAAGCTCTTATCGGTACTTTCAGACCTCTGGATCTCGGGATTATCTATGATTTCCATGTCATCCTGTGCTTTGGGAGAGTGTTCCTCGGATCCTTCATCCATGGCTTCTCCTTCTTCTGCAGCTTTGGAGTTGTACTCCTCTTCATACTCCACGGAGAACTTTCGGAAATCTGCCGATGTCATCGATTCATCCGAGGATGCGGGTACGTTGGCGTTTGTTCCAATTGCCTCCAGCATAGAGTCGGTGTTGTCTCCAGCATCGGCAGAGCCAGATCCGGATCCCACATATCTGACAAAGTGCGATGCGTTCCTCCTGAGGTACCTTAGGAAAGGCATGTCTGTCCCGGCGTCATCAGAGCCGGAATCAGTGTCGTTTCTATGCTCCTCCTGGATTTCGACTTTGGTAGGAGGGTCGATCTGAGATTCGGTCTCTCCCAGGAGATCCACTCCAGATTCGACTTGGGCCGCTAGGTCTTCTTCAGGCTCAGATTTCTCCACTATCTCCGCAATTGGTGTGGGCTGGGTGGGATTAGGGTTTTCTGAGATCCGGAACTCTGCCGCCTCCGCGGACAAAGGGGACCCAGAAGATTCTTCTGCCTCTATCATCACCGATGGGGTGGGTTGGGCAGGTTCAGCGAAACCGATGTAAACATCGATCTCGCCAAAAGACATGATTGTGTAGGTAGTTACAGCCTCCCTAGCCGGAATCCACGTCTCGTCGAGAACGATGATAGGGACGTTGTTGGCGTAGAGGATGCGACCGACGGTGATGGTCTCGCCGATTCCGATTCTTGCAGATTCCGCTCCGAACGCAGATCCGAAGTTCACTTTCCCCACAGTGGGCGCCAACTGTCGTCGGATTGATGACAAGTACGCCATGAGGGGGTCCTCGAGGCGTGCGGAAGAGAGGGGTGTGAGACGTACGGTTTTCCGGGACGGTGAGCACACAAGTTTACCCAGGTTCGAATCCGCCATCTTTGGACGGATCCTACTCCTGCTAGCAATCCAGTAATACGGCAGAGCCAGAATATGGGTTACAAGGGTTCGCCTGTGCGAGTTGAGATTGTAGACTATTGAGTTGTGCCCTAAAGGCTCTCCCTAGGACGGCTTATATAGATATCCGGCCTAGGGTTTACAGGAGAGATCTATCCGGCTACGACTAAGAGTCGGTTACAGAGTACATCTTGAACTACAAGTAACACTATGGGCCTAAGTCAGTAAGTCTTCTGGGCCTTCCCGTAGCCGGATTGGACTCCGTCTTTTCTCCCTGACTGGGCCGCCCGTGAAGCAAAGCTCTAACCCGAAGTAGGCCACCCTGGTCAGTGAGGAACTGTGAGGATACCCGGAAAGTATATCCCCAACACCAAACGTGTGGAGATCCCAAACATGTGCTCACTCTGGGTGCTATGCCCTGATTGGCTGACACAGATGTCACGCGGATCGTCTCCACCAACCGTTGATCCCATGTGATCCAACGGGCAGCATAACCCCTCCCTTCTCCACTTTTTTTATGCATGGTCAATCCGTGCCACCTCTCTATCCGTGCCACCGATACTTTACCTCCATAAACAAATGAAAATCCATCTATCTAACTAAAATAAATAAAATAAATGATCATATTTCGAAGAAGCCATTGTCTTCGTCTTCCGGTTCGTCCTCGTCTTCGTCAATGCCATGGTCCCTGCCATCGCCGCTGTCGGTGTCCTCCTCTGACGACTCGACACCGCCCCCTTCCTCGAATAAGCACGTTATCTCCTCGTCGGAGTCCTCCTCCTCCTCCTCTTCGTAGTCCCACGGGTCCACGTCACTCTCCTACGCTTCTGCCTCCAACTGATCGATGAACGCCTCCTTGTTGGCCGAGTCGGACTCGTCCAAATAGCTATCTCCTCTCTTCTTCCTGGTCTTCTTCTCGTTCCTCTTCTTGTCCGTACTCGCCGGTGCAACACGCGCCCCTGTCCTGGCAGCTGCTTTGCGCTCGTCCGACGCTGCAGGTACCCCACGCTCCTCCTGCGCGGCCGATACGAGCTTCGACGTCGCGGTGTCCTCGAGTGCCGATGTCGATGGATCCTGGCGCGGTCAGACACGACGTGCTGCCTCAGCAGGCGACTCGCGAGCGCGGACGATGCAGCGAAGAGCTAGGGATGCAGGACGGTCAGTGGACGGCTTGGACCTGCCATTGCCACGGCGAGGGGGCATAGTCCTCGTGGTAGTTTCTATAAATGGTCGATGACGGGTACACAGAGTGGGGTGCCGATCTGATCAAGGACGAGCAGTGGTTTCGTGCGTCGTGTCCACGCATGCATTTGTCGATTATCAAAAAAAAAGTAATATCTTGCATACTAAACATAATTTGATCACAAAAAAAGTGGCACAACGTATTCTAGACTCCTAAATATCCCGTGCGTGCCTGTCACGTGGAGTTCGACGGAGTTGGACGTGCCGACGTGATCGTGCAGCAGTTGCGCGCGTCATTGCCCCATCAACACGTGACACACGCACGCAGGATGCGCCCGCCGATTCCCGTGACGACCACCCGGCTCGCACTCCCCTTATTATATACTGGATTTTGGGCGGCGCCGAAGACCATTGAAGTGTCCATCGCAGTAAATACAAGTCCCGTCGATTCCCTACCCCTGCCTCCCTGGCTTTTTTGAGAAGGTAGACCGTACACGGTGGTCTTGTATAATAGTACTAGTACTACTAGACCACGGCATGTACTCTTTACTCTTCTCCCACACTAATAATCACTATCTCCTTCCTCCTGCCACCGCCACACTCACCCTGCAAGCCATGGATCCATTGAGGAGGGGGGAGGCCGGTTGACGATCCTCACGGAGAAAAGGGAGAGAAATCGCCACGAGGCACTTCTTGCTCTATCAGCCGCTCAAGCCCACCCTCTCATCGAGGCCCAATCTCCCCTCGACAATGGCGCTGAATGTTCTAGCAGGCGAGGGCTCCTCCCGGTATGGTCTCCTTATTCTACTTCTTCTCCATCTTGATGACCCACAAGTATAGGGGGTGTATTGCAGTATTTTCGATAAGTAAGAGTGTCGAACCCAACGAGGAGCAGAAGGTGCTGGCTAGTGGTATGGATCAGGAATTCTCTGCAAATACTAAGCAAACGGATTTTTAGGGGTTTTTGATAAAGCAAGTAAACGAAGTATGAGTAAATGAAAGACAGTAGGAATAAATGCAGCAAGTGACCCAATCCTTTATGCAGCAAAGGACAAGCCGTTGTATTACTTAAGATGACCAAACGTTCTCGAGGACACCTGGGAAGACTGTCAAGTGCTTCCGCTTCATATAGTTGATTAATCTTCTTTAGCTTGCTAAGTGTTGTGGGGGTGAACCTGTGCTAATGTACCGACCTTCCTAGGACTAATACATGCTTGTGATTATACCCCTTGCAAACATCCGTAAGTACAAGAAAGTAATTAAGGTAGAAACCTAACCATAGCTTTAAACTCTAAGACCCTTACGTCCCTTGTGCAATGGTTTCCGAATGGGGGTTCAGGTTTCTGTCACTCCAGCAACCCCTACGATTAGTAGCCAAATACACAATGCATTCCCCTAGGCCCATATAGGTGAAGTGTCATGTAGTCGATGTTCACATGACACCACTAGAAGAAGTATACCACAACTTAAATAAAAATCTATTGAATCTTTCTCAACACAACTCCACTACTAACAACATGACTTCTCCCATGTCCTCAAGAACAAAACGAACTACTCACAAGACAACATATGGATCATGATCAGAGATGGAATAATGATGTATAACAATCTGAACATAAACAATAATTCAATGGTTCACTCAATAGCTTCAACTCCAAAGAGTAATCAACACCGTGAAAGTTTCCCCTATGAACTATGCAAGATTCAACCCAATTGTTACAGCAATATGGAGATGGTGGTGAGGGTGTTGATGGTGATGATGGTGGTGGTGATGATGATGATGATCCCGATGAAGTCCAGCTTGATGGTGGTGTTGATGGCGACGATCTCCCCTCTCTGGGAAGGAATTCCCCCGGTAGAAATCTGTCTGCTAGAGAGATCTTTCTCTCTCAGTGTTTTCCGCCCCGCAGAGGCAGTGGAATCTTTTGTGGTCGCTCCCCGAGTCTTAGGGTTTCGGAAGGATAATATATGCCAGAGGGGAGTGCCAAAGGTGGACCAGGGTGGCCACACCACCTGGTGGCACGGCCTACGCTGGCCCATCTCCAGCCCCCCTTCTAGCTTCCTTCATCTTCTGGAAAAATAGGATTTTCCGTATATTTTCCCGGATTTTCTGATCTTCGCGAATTTTTCCTCCAAACAACACCTTTTCCATCAGAATCCTGACTGTAGCGGTCCATGCTCCAAAATTCATCAACCATGCAAAAACAGATGAAATAACATAAGTATCACCTCTCAATACGAAATATATCAATAAATAATAGTGAATTATGACATAGAATAGTGATGCAAAATGGACGTATCAACTCCCCTCAAGCTTAGACTTCGCTTGTCCCCAAGCGAAACTGAGCTCAATAAACATGACCTCAGGTTTATGACGTGAAGAGTCGATAAAAGAATACGGACAAGAAGCATCACATTCATCAAATACATAGATCATAATAGAAGACAACTCACTATTATATAACTCAACTTGTAATGAGTAAAGGAAACACAATAAAGATACATGAAGTAAATCATAATTGGTAATGGCAAACTTAGCTCTTGGTCGAAGAATAGTTGATAAATTGCTGGAGTTCATAAATAACTGGTTTTCAATGATAGCTTTCAAAGTAGTAAACATCAAGATAAGAGCAATGTGCAAAACAAGGAACATAAGAAACATGCTTGAATAAATCATCATATGAATGAATGAAACACAACAACTCAAAATACTTGCTGAGATAGAAGGGAGTAGGTTTACTGACTCAACTACAAAGTAAAAGAAAGGCCCTTCGTAGAGGGAAGCAGGGATTGCAAGTCTCATAAAGAGCTCCCAAAAATTATGATACTTACTAGATTTTAGCTCTCATTGCCCTATCATAGGCATCTTTAGGTGATTAAGGTTAAAGTAATCAAATATGAGGATATGCATTGACAAGCTGTAAATTGAGAATCTCATGTCCCTTGAATACGAGGGCCGCTCCTCATGCCACTCAAGTTTAGTCACCGGTAAGTTCTTGTCATCGTAAGCATATGTGTATCATAGTGAACCACCAACGGGGTACCCCTTGCCCGATGATACAGAAGAATCCCCATATCAAAATGACAAGGCAAGCAGATAACAAGTATCTCCACAATCTTCTTATTTACCATGGGAATATGTTGTTTTTTTCTCTCTTTCCTCTTTTCATAATATATCTTTTTTTCTTTTCTCTTTTTCTCAATCTCTATCTCTTTTTTTATAAGAAGAATGCTTCATAGATACTCGTTATGGTTACGCTGCAGGTTTCCACCATGTCAGCATGGATTAGACCAGTGGCCTAGGCGTTTCTCTAACACACATGCATAACTCCATGGACTTACAAGCTCCCCTTTCATTTCACACCGATGACATACATAGACAAAACAACATGATATCAACTTGGTACAAAGTACCAGTGCAATGTTGAAAGCGTTCCCCATGACAGCATGGTTCTGCTAACTCCCAACTTACAAAGCGCAAGCATATACGCAACATAGGTGAGCACAATGGTTCAATTTTATTAAATGCAAGAAAGTAAAGTGTGCCATCAAGTTCGTGAGAGCTTTAATTACTACTTTTCACATAACAAGTTTAATTTGGGAGGTAGACAAAACAATAATTTACTTGGAATAGCAATAATGCTAATAGGTAGGTATGGTGGACACAGATGGAAAAGGTTTTGGTTTAAAGAAGGTGGATGCACGAGAAGAATTCCCTCTCAGTACAGGTTTTTGGCTAGCAAGCCTGGGTAGGAAGTATAAGAGTTGAAGGAAACAAACAAACATACAAGCGATAAAGACAAACATGCAATCTTCCTTGGAAGCACAAAAGATCTTAACTAGAGAATACTAGACTTATGAGCAAATCAAGAAAGAAAGATGAGAAATTATTTTTCTTTAGAGTACTTTTATCTTTTCTGACAACTCTCAAAAATAGTGTTGCTACTGACCGAGCCAGGTTTGCCAAAACCAACTAAATTAACTCAATGATCCTAGAGTGATATCAATACTAACAACAAGATCAATCATATAACCACGAATTGAAAACTAATATAAGCTATGCAAAAGAGTAAGTGATAGAACTTCTCATTAATATTCCATAAAGGTAACTCACACAAAGGGATACATATCTAACGAGAGAGGGGACACTTCCATAATGCAAACCATACTACATAATAACTCCTCTATTCATGATATGACTCTAGTAAAAAGGTAAAAAGATAGAAGATAGTGATGTGATACCACGGCACTCCCCCAAGATTGGAACAAACCAAAGGGGATGCCAAACCTGATGACGAATTACTCCTTTGGTGGTGGTGGTATCCTCTCGATGAGCTCTTTGATCAGTTTCCCCAAGTCCTCAATCTCGAAGGTGAGAGTATGAATCAACTCCGAGTTGTGCTCAATACGGCTCATGATCATTTCAGTTTGTGGATCCTAGCTCGTGTGATTCTTTTTCCGTTCTTCCCTCTTGGAGTCTTCTTTTCCTGCATGGTTATGGATAAAGGTATGGAAGGGATTCTTGGTATGTGGAGGAAGTGACCGTGGAGCCAAACTGTGACGAGGAGCCTTCCCCCCAGTCTGCATCCATGCAGTCCTTCTAACCCTGGCAGGTTTCGTCACCACTCCAATGCTTGCAATGGTAGTGCCGGTGTGCGGATGTTGGCCTTTCTCCTCTTCACCTTCACTCTTGATCTCCTTCTCCTTCCCGAGGTCTTGGAGGTCTTCCTCCATAGGCTCCTTCCCTTTATCCTTGGCGGACACCATTGTGCTTCTAACCTTTCAAAGAGTATGTCCTGGCAGAAACAGATCGAAACAAAAACACGACGAAAACACGATATACGAACATCGGGAGATCTGGGGGGTTATATATTATGAAGTTTTATAACAAAAGGAAGGTACTGGGAGAAAACGAGTCGGAGGCGGAGTCCGTGGTGGACTCACCACCTGGTGGCACGGCCAGGGGAGGGTCCGTGCCACAGGGTGGTGTGAGCCACACTGGCTCTATTTCCGTCCCTTTTTCGCTTCGTAGCTTTCCTTATTGACTGAAAACTGCAAAAATATAGTTGGATAGTATTTTCGCAGAACTTTTCTTACCAGAACTGTTACCTAGTTGGAAACAGACTCTGCAGGTCTCTGAATTTGGTATCTAGTAGATTCTTCCGGAGTCACCACTTGAATAATCAATATCTTCATCTTCATACACTTATTACTTGAGTCATGAAACCTTTCTCTTCTTTATTACACCATTATCTCCACTTCCTGGAAATTTCTTTCACACAAAACTTCACACATTTCTCATTAGCAACATTAGTATAAGTGAAGTGATAAAAACTTTTGAGTCCAACTTCAACTGAAAACCATCAAAACATAAGCTACTGTAGCAACTCCTTCCGAAACCCAAAAAGATTTCAAAAAGGAAATCGAATAAAGAAGCAAATGCAAGAGTGGCAAAATCTGTCAAAACAGACCAGCAGGTAAAGATCAATTTTTTTGAAAATCTTCTCTTGCTCAAATAAAAAAGTGCAAAACTAACAAACGTTAAATAATAACCTGGGGCAGAAGCACAAACAATTACAGCTCAATCCGACATACGGAGATCTCTCACGAATATTTACGGTGAAGCACAAAAATCTGTTTCGGGACAGCAACTTCCCCAAATCTTACTTCTCTCTCATTAGAGGTTGATCTTGACACAAAAACCAAACAAAATGGATAAGGAGCGGTTATTACTGAAGTAATAACTTCCAAGACTCAAAGAAACACAAACAAACTAAAAACAAAAACAAATTGGGTTGTCTCCCAAAAAGATCTTTCTTTATAGCCATTAAGATGGGCATGATAATTTTGAAGACACTCTCATAGGAATATGAATTGAAGCGAAAGAGAGCATTAAGAAGCAAAAATATACGCATTTAAGTCTAACCCACTTCCTATGCAAGGGAATTTTGTAAACAAACAAGTTGTTGAAACCAAAGGCTACTTGCATAAGAAGGCAAAAGAAGTGCAACACAAAAACTTTCAGTATAAAACGAGGAAACTTGATATTATTGAGATGCACAAGAACACTTTTCCCTCTCTCATAGTAACTTTCAGTATCATGTATAAACTTAACAATATAACTATCACAAGGGCTATCATAGCTATGATCACTTATTCTAATAGAAAACACAGGAATACTAGCTCTCATAACACTACTATGTGAAACAATATTAGAGGTATCCTTACAAAGGATAGTGTGTCCCTCTTCTACATATTTAGTAACAAAGTCTTTCACATTTGCTATTATATGTTCATCAACCATTTGTTTATCCGGTTCAGCAGCTTTACTTGTACTTTCATTAAACATACTAGCTATCATAGAATGTTCCTTTATCTTAACTAGAAAAGGCATTTTCTCAATATAAGGTTCAGATAAAACTTGATTGGTAGTATAAACTTCAGTATTTCTTGCAGGAACACTCTTAGCAACATCTTTATAAGGTTCATGATACTTATTCCACTTCTTTTTAGGCACTTCAATATAGGAAGAAAAAGCCTTAAAATAAGAAGCAATAGCTTGAGAGTCTAGACCATAAGCATTTTTAATATTTTGAAAGTCATCAGTTCCCATAAAAGATTCAATGCATTCATAATCATAATTTATACCTGACATTCTACCTTTGTCATTCTCCCAAGCTTCAGCATTATCTTGAATACGGTCCAGAAGATCCCATTTAGCTTCTTCTTCCATGCGAGTGAATGATCCAGCACAAGAAGCATCCAATAAATCCTTGTCATGTAGAGGGAGCCTTGCATAAAAGTTATTGATAATAATATTGTTGGGGAGCTCATGAATGGGGCATTTGAGCATTAGTAACTTCAATCTCCCCCAAACTTGAGCTGTACTCTCTCCATTAAGAGGCCAAAAGTTGTATATTTGATTCCGATCTTTATGAATCTCACTAGGAAGATAAAACTTTGAGTAAAAGAGAGGCACTATTTCCTCCCATTCCAGAGCTTGACCATTTTTCAGCAGCTTATACCATTCCTCAGCTCTTCCTTTCAGCGGTAATGAGAATAACTTCTTCTTAACTTGATCTGTAGTAATACCTGCACACTTGAACAACCCGCATAATTCGTGTATAAAGAGTAAATGATCACCGGGATGGACAGTTCCATCCCCAACATAGTAGTTATCCATAACACGATCAATAATTCTTGTAGGTATTTTAAAAACATCATTCTCAGCAAGTGGTGGTTTATCTACTACCTTAGCAGTGGTAGTAGCATTACCAAATAAGAAACTCAGTGAATTATCCATAACGAAAATAAAGCAACTAGCAGAAGTAAACAATACTCAAAGTAGAAGTTTCCTTTACCAGATCCACTCTCCAATAGCGCTTCACTCCCCGGCAACGGCGCCAGAAAATAGTCTTGATGACCCACAAGTATAGGGGGTGTATCGCAGTATTTTCGATAAGTAAGAGTGTCGAACCCAACGAGCAAAAGAAGGTGCTGGCTAGTGGTATGGATCAGGAATTCTCTGCAAATACTTAGCAAACCGATTTTTAGGGGTTTTTGATAAAACAAGTAAACAAAGTATGAGTGAATAAAAGATAGTAGGAATAAATGCAGCAAGTGGCCCAATCCTTTATGCAGCAAAGGACAAGCCGGTTGTATTACTTAAGATGACCAAACGTTCTCGAGGACACATGGGAAGACTGTCAAGTGCTTTCGCTTCATATAGTTGATTAATCTTCTTTAGCTTGCTAAGTGTTGTGTGGGTGAACCTGTGCTAATGTACCGACCTTCCTAGGACTAATACATACTTGTGATTATACCCCTTGCAAACATCCGTAAGTACAAGAAAGTAATTAAGGTAGAAACCTAACCACCGCTTTAAACTCTAAGACCCTTACATCCCTTGTGCAATGGTTTCCTAACGAGGGTTCAGGTTTCTGTCACTCCGGCAACCCCTACGATTAGTACCCAAATACACAATGCATTCCCCTAGGCCCATATAGGTGAAGTGTCATGTAGTCGATGTTCACATGACACCACTAGAAGAAGTACACCACAACTTAAATAACAATCTATTGAATCTTTCTCAACACAACTCCACTACTAACAACATGACTTCTCCCATGTCCTCAAGAACAAAACGAACTACTCACAAGACATCATATGGATCATGATCAGAGATGGAATACTGATGTATAACAATCTGAACATAAAAAATAATTCAATGGTTAATCAACACCGGGAAAGTTCCCCTATGAACTATGCAAGATTCAACCCAATTGTTACAGCAATATGGAGATGGTGATGAGGGTGCTGATGGTGATGATGGTGGTGATGATGATGATGATGAGCCTGATGAATTCCAGCTTGATGGTGGTGTTGATGGCGACGATCTCCCCTCTCCGGGAAGGAATTCCCCCGGCAGAAATCTGTCTGCCGGAGAGATCTTTCTCTCTCGGTGTTTTCCGCCCCACAGAGGCGGCGGAATCTTTCTGTGGTCGCTCCCTGAGTCTTAGGGTTTCGGGAGGATAATATACGCCAGAGGGGAGTTCCAGGGGCGGACTAGGGTGGCCACACCACCTGGTGGCGCGGCCTAGGGTGGCCCACGCCAGGGGGTCGTGTGGGCCCCTTGTGGCCCATCTCCAGCCCCCCTTCTGGCTTCCTTCGTCTTCTGGAAAAATAGGATTTTCCGTATATTTTCCCGGATTTTCTGATCTTCGCGAATTTTGCCTCCAAATAGCACCTTTTCCATCAGAATCCTGACTGCAGCGGTCCATGCTCCAAAAGTCATCAACCATGCAAAAACAGATGAAATAACATAAGTATCACCTCTCAATACGAAATATATCAATGAATAATAGTGAATTATGACATAGAATAGTGATGCAAAATGGACGTATCACATGTCCCTCTCCATCATGATCTTAATCACCTTCTTCTTATTTTTCTTCTTCTTCTGGCTCTTCCTCTTCTACGTATTACAGGTCGGCCGTGGAGCCCGAATCCACCACGACGGAGGCGTTGCAGGACCCGTTCGGCTTCGTTCCATGTCATAGCGAGGTAGCAAATCTCCACGTTGTTATTTCTCCGAGTTATGATGTGGATTTTTTAGATGTTGTCCGCCCCGCATTGGTTTTTCTTCTTCTTTTGCGAGTTGTATTAGTTTTCATGAATATGACTGGATCTCTTGGTCTTTCCTTAATAACGATGTTCATAGATTCACTATGGATTTTTTGTGATTAGGATTAGTTTATCGTGGTCATGAATAGATCTCCAGGTCCATTTTTTAACACTGCGGCCAATAGATTCAACGGGGATTTTTTGATCTATATTATTATTCACCTGGGACCTGGAGTGTAATTGTAGAATTCCTATATCAATTAACATGAACGATGCAGCGATCGAAGGCCGAGTACCGTGACAAAGTGGCCACGATCAGTTCCAAGATTGCCAACCAACATGAGCTTGCACGCTCCCTCACCCAAGCTAATGAGAGCCTATGCAAGCAATTATCTGTGTAGAAGGAGATCTCGCTAGATTTTGCACGTGACATCGTTAGGCTGCAGAAAGTGCTCAACCGTAATTTGAACAGGCAAAGAACAGGCCATCAAGATAATCAACGAGCTCACGGAGGAGAAGAAGAATCTCATGGAAAGGTGCATTCTCCTGCAGGACGAAGTCAGCGAGGCACTCAGAGGACGCGTCGAGGAAACCAAGGCTACCATATGAGCCTACCATGACAGGAACCGTTGCCTAGATGCAGTCAAGGAGATGAAGGCGGACATGAGCAGAGGGATCACCATACTCGAGGGTGTTCGGAAAGAGAATGAGGAGCTAAGGGCATGTCTGGAGGCGTATCGGAGCAATGCCCAAGTCTGATTCCCATTAGTAGGGACACGAATATCAGTTCGTCCTCCTCTCCTTTTGTAATGTTTAGGGTTCAGGGAGCAATGCCCATGTCTGCTTCCCATTATAGGGTGCAATAAGAATCCTAGGGCAACTCCTTATCTATCTAGACATGTGTTGGTGTTCATGTTCATGAATGGACACCATGTTCTCTTTCCATTATGTATCTGGACATGGTTTCTGCATTATGAGTTTGCCACTCTCCTACTACTATTTGGTGATATTGGGAAAAACCCACAACACACTAAACTGCTGATAAATCTTATTTGTCTTCGAAATTGAAATTATGACAGTGCCACTAGTCGATTCATAAAATGTTGATTAGTCCTAGATTGCTTCTTCCTTGAAATTATGACAGTGCCACTAGTCGATTCAGTTAATTATGGAAACTAACCAGCTTGTCCTAGTGAACTGAACAAACCATACTATGTATTTTTGTTGTAGGGAAAGAGGCGAAGGATCGACCAGGACCTGGCGACCTGGCTAAATGACAAGATAGCAATCCAAAGGGAGAAGCATAATTCCCAGAAACTGGCCTTTGACCAACTGCGCGCTGAAGTCGTGGTCCTTTCTGACAAGTGCCAGAAACTGAAGGAGTTAAACGCCGATTGGGCGAAGCTACATAGTGAAGGTCACGCCTTGGCTAGGAAGCAGACGGAGATCATGAAAGGGATCTTGAAGGAAAATCGTATGGCTATAGACAAAATTCTCCAATCTGTGACGGAGCGCTGGAACCTACAGCCGAAGCACGACATAGTACTGAAGGAGCTGGACAATCTTAGGGAGGAAAACAGGCAGCTCCGGGCCAGGCTCGCTTGAACACAACATATGTCTATTTAGTACTGAACTGCCTGGTTTATCCTCTGCAGTGGTGATTTTGTAAGCGTGAACTTAACTCTATGCACGATATGTGTGTTCGTCTGAAATAAGTTTGCTCGAGGATTGAGTTTGGCTTAGTTCGGAAAGCGCAACTGCAAGTCTTACAATTAACTAGTTTCAGGCATTGGTACAACATAAATTATTCATCTCGAATTTCCTTTATCCTCTATAGTCTGTCCTTGTTCACCCTCGCACGCCTTCTTCAGTTCCTTCAACATATCCGCAATGCAGTACTCTAGCTTCTTCTTGTCTTCCCTGAGCTGATCCCTCTCCTTTTCTGCATTATGAATCAGCAACCTGTGACTATCCTAAAGCTTCTTTGCAGTTCCAACAACCAAGCTCCCATCGATTCCGTCAATTAGCTCTGACTGCAAATTCTCAGTTTCTTGTTCCAGCTCCTTATTTCGTACCGACAGCTTCTAATTTTTTTCAGCTGCATCACTTACATCAGTAAATCTCCCCAACCTTTCCAACTCATACATCTCCCATAACTGTGCCAAGCATTTCTTAAGTGCATCTAGCCACTCAAGATCCACCCACTCTACTGCTTTACACACCGGGCCAACATAAAAACACACATACTATAGTGTTATGAACATGCACGATACATTTTACTTCATGTCACAGTTGCACATAATGTAAAAAAACCTGATTTGTATAGCCCAAAAACCTTCTCCCAGTGTTACTGCCTTCGAATGCAACATATCTCCTCAGTTTTAGCCCATGGTCACATGGCACTTCTCCATCGAGATCTAGGCCCTCCCATTCGGAGCCGTAGATCGTCCTTGGTACCTATAGGTAAACGCAATGCTAAAATCAAACACGATTGCATGCACATATGGAGCTCAAATCGAGAGATTTACCATTGCCTAACCCTAGCCCGAGAAAACAGAGGAACTCACATCATGGAAGGAATACTCGATGTCGGAGAGAAGGCTGTCATTGCTCGACTGGTCGTCCTCGCCGTTCAAGGACAACATGGCGAATGCGTCGTCACAGGCGATGGCGACAGCGACGGCGTTGGCGAGAGAGAGAGAGAGCAGCGCTTCTACCGCTGCAACATTGACTAAATTTCCATGTTACAATAGTTTAATGGATACCATGCCCTTTCCCTGGATTACTGTCTCCTGCCTGATATGGATTCTCTTTACACATTCTCATTTCAAATATTAAACCTGCACTCGCTCCATCCCAATTTCATTGCCTAACGAAAACATACCAGTATATTACATCATCCAAAGAAACAAAATCATGTCAACTACAAGGTACTTATGCATCACTTCTTCAGTCATGGTTTCACAAAACATTACATTATAATCTCTCAACAAACATAACCACAACATGGTTTCACAAAACATCACATTACAATCTCTCAACAAACGTAATCACAGAAACAAGTATATTACATCAACTCAAGAAACAAAATCATGCCGACTACAAGGTACTTACACATCACTTGTCCTGTCATGGTTTCGAAAAACATTACATTACAGTCTCTCAACAAACAAAATAACAGAAACAAGTACAGTACATCATCTCAAGAAACATAATCATGTCAACTACAATGTATTTATGCATCACTAGTCCAGTCATGGTTTCACAAAACATTACATTACAATGTCCCAACAAACATAATAACAAAAACAAGTACGGTACGTCATCTTAAGAAACATAATCATGTCAACTACAATGTACTTATGTCTTATTACAACAAAGATGGTTTCAGTGAGCGACATGTCCGAAAATCTCAACAGCTCGCACAGCATTATATCGCAATCTCTCAACAAACATAATCACAGAAGCACGCTCTAAATGCAACAGTAGTCAATATTACAAATACAGGCAGGGGAACCCCACGGTCCATATGACAAGCCTAGGGTAGCAGCTCTCATCAGATCTCATCAACATCGACCACCTCATTCTGTCCAGCCACTATAGGGGCATCTACATCCACTATAACATGTTCAACAACATCAGAAATGGTACCAAGGAAGAACACCTTCTTGGTTCGCTTCTTTCGCCGCATAATCTGCATAAGACCTTCAGTATCCAAAACATCTATGAATTGCTGCTTCTTCTGATGCCACCACCGGATTTTTGCCATCTGCTTAGGGCCAATACTGATTTCCTTACCGATCATCTCTCTCATTTCATCAAGAGTTATGTTTTTGGAATCGACAGTGATCTCCACAGTACATGACAAAACTGGCTTATTAACTCCCTCATCAAGTTTTGCCATGTATGAATCCACCTCTATGCGTATACTGAACTTATCTAGATCAACATCTATTGGTCCGTATTCCCTAGGAGCAGAAGCTCTGGCAGCAAGATCTCCAGCATCCGCATACATATCATCAATCATCGCATCAACTTTCACCTTACGATCAGCTGCACAGCACTCCCAAACCATCTGAAGCTCATGGGAGTGCTCAATTTGCTGATAGGTATCATTCATGTTGCGCCACACCAATTTTGTCCTCTGTCTAGAACCCCAGGGAATTCTAGCAGCAAGTATATCTACCAGATGCGAAACAGACACAACCTCTTTGCAATTCACAAGCAGATGCACATCTTGCCTGAACACAACCCTCTCGCAACCAAAATCAAGCTTTGCAGTGTACTGCCGAACATGAACTGTGAACTCATATAGGTCCCTTGTATCAAAGTTGTGCCTAATTTGATTTAAAGGGGGAACATTTCAGTTCATTCAATTCTATTATGTCGTAACTAATCTACTTGCAAGATAAGGCACAGATAAGAAAAATTCACCTCTCGCTCTTCTCCCGAGTTTTTTTCATCGAGATCTGAGTGCTGCATCCGCCCACCAGAGCCAAACAATCCGCCGCCGGCCTAGCTTTTCTCTTCAACCCACTGCTCGTAGGTACCTTGGGAGCAGAATCCTTGCTAGCCTCCTTGCTAACCGGGGCTGAAGACCTCACTGCTGCTACGCATTGAGCCCTAGACTTGGGCCCCGATGGATGCTTTTCAGTCGGCAACGTAGCTACAACCTTCGCCTTGCAAGACATGCTGGGCTGTCGCCGCCGGATTTAGTGTCGGGGGAGGGAGAAAAAAGGTCCTCCGCCGCCGGCAGATTTAGGTTCGGGGAAGGGAAGAAAAGGGACCGCCGCCGCCACAGCAAGATTCAGTGTCGAAAGTTAGGAAAGTATAGTAATGGATTTTCCCCTACGACACGTGTAGGGTGGCTAAGAAGAGTGACCGGCAAAGGAGGGGCACAGCAGGAACTAGTGTAACGGAATATCCTGACTTAACGGGCGCGATTTGAAAATATTGGGTTTGGCCATCATTCACTCGAAAGACCCCTCTCAGCAATTGGTGCCCCAACTTTTCGAATCGCGGTGATACAAATCAACTTGGGTACTGCGTTGCCTGGCCACCCCAACTTTCGAGCCGCAAAATGATATTCTCCTCTCTTTGGGGAAAATTTGAATCATTGGCCACAATAAGAAATTGAAATGTAATTGTACAAAACAATATTCAGGGATATACAAATGCATCATACAACACATTCATAGATCAGAAACAATACAAAGATTATATATTTAGGTTCTAGATGAGAGAAAAATTAGGGCCTCATTTTTTCCAGTGATGGAGTCGGAGAACCAACAGCATAACCTATATTGTTTATGTGCATTGCTGCCTCAGGTTCACTAACCATCCCTAAGAAAACGACACCATCAGATGCCCTTGCAATATTTTGGGGCACAATTGAATCATTGGGCTCAGTAAGGAATAGAAATGTAATGTTATAGGCCTGCTGTGTATCGAAATCAACACTCAACTAGCAAACTCAACTAGATGGCAGATGAGCAGATTGGGGTTTTGTGACTAGACGGATTGGGGTTTTGTGACTAGATGGCAGATGCATCAATCAACCGATCAAATCATATATATACTACCCTACTTCAAGAGCAAAAGAATCTGTACATGATTGAGCAAATCCTATGTATGAATAGTGAAAACTACGGCTGCGACTAGAGAAGCTAGCAATGTAGTACCTCGGACTCCTCATCAGGGACCTCCTCCTCGAACTCATCATTCTCCATGATTGCGTCGAAGATTTCTTGTACGGCGATGGGGTCATTGATGTAGATCACCGGATTGCCTCCGCCTGCCGCCTGCCCCCCATCCAGATCTGCCACTGGCACCACGACGTTGTCGGCCACCTTTTGCTCGGCGGCGATGGCTACTACCTGCTGCTTGGCGGCAATGGCTACCACCCGGCGACGGCTACCACCTGCTGCTCGGCGGCGACAGCTACCACCTGCTGCTCGATGGAGATGGCTACTGGCTGGACAGATGAGCTTGCACCCTCGACGGCGTGGCGACGAGCGGCGTTCGTGCCTGGAGAAGATGCCTCCGCCTGCTTGGCAACGACCGAGCCATCTGCTGCTGCGCCTTCAACTGGCTTCACCTCTGTCTCGTCTCCACGTGTACGCTTCATGGCACACTAAGGGAAGGAGGTAGTGCAAATGAGGGAGCTTCGGCGCACGCGGCAGGTGTAGATTGGGGTCTTGGGACTAGACAGACTGGGGGAAATGACACGAGCTCATGGAAGAAGAAGGTCGAGGGGGGTTATAAACACCAGACCATTTGTAGTCCTCGAGTGGACACGTGTGGTGGGCGGGGGCGAGGGCTACCATGATTTCCACCCTTTTTTTCGGTTCCCTTTTTTTTGAAACAGCCACGATCTCCACTTTAGAGCTGCATTGAAGACACGCTCATGGCAAACCTTGATTCCACTGCATGCAAGTGGCGCGGAACCAATTTCTAGCAATGTTAGATCTACTCGAGGGGGGCCCTTGACTCATGGAAGTTACTATCGGTAGGGCCCAGTTGGAAGTGAGATTGAGAGCGCTGCGTAAAAATGGGATATGTCTTATTAAAATCAAGTGGCAATAAATTGCAGCATCCCGTCGACAACTATGCACAAGATGACCCCGTTGCCCTGTTCATGTGTTGTAGTAGCAGTAGTAGTAGGCTTTTCAGACTTGATTAAACTTGACATGACCACTCGACGACTTTTTCCATGGACGGCATCGTGTTCCTTCCTGTAGAAGTCTCGCTGTGGGAGACGTCTGTGTTGTCTCGCTGTAGTGTGAAGGGCACGACGTGTGCAATGATCATCGTTGGATCGCACAGAATCAATGGTTGGTGCGCACAATCCTCGTGACAACTGTGACAACCAATCAGGGAGTAGCAGACATGGTGAGCACAGGTTTGGGCTTATACGAAAGATAGAGAGAGGGTGGGCAAACTAAGTAGTACCACATAAAACCAAGGGCAAAACTGAGTAGTATAAAAATGGAAAGTGTCTTATACAATGAAATACATCGTGGAATACATCAAATTATGCCAAGATAGATCCACTAGAGTTCATTGGATGTGTGTTCTTCTCATAAACCACACATGGATCCACCTGTGTGATTGCATGTCTGTTCCTCTAAACAAACCACATAAGGATCCACCATTGTCATTGGATGTGTGTTCTTCTCATGAACCACACATGGATCCACCAGTGTCATTGCATGTTTGTTATTTTCATGAACCACAGCTAGAGTCATTGCATGTCTGTTACTTCCATAAACCACACATGGATCCACCGGTGTTATTGCATGTCTCTTCTTTTCATGAACCACAGCTAGAGTAATTGCATGTAAGTTACTTTCATGAACCACACATGGATCCACCAGTGTTGTTGCATGTCTGTTCTTCTCACAAACCACATAAGGATCCACCAGTGTCATTGCATGTATGTTCTTTTCATGAACCAAGTGTCATTGCATCTGTGTTCCTCTAGACAAACCACATAAGTCATTGCATGTCTGTTCTTTTCATGAACCACACCCGGTGTCATTGCATGTGTGTTCCTCTAGACAAACCACATAAGGATCCACCGGTGTCACTGCATGTCTATTCTTTTCATGAACCACATAAGGATCCACGAGTGTCATTGGATGTGTGTTCTTCTCATGAACCACACCCAGTGTCATTGCATGTCAGTTCTTTTCATGAACCACCCATGGATCCACCAGTGTCATTGGATGTGTGTTCTTCTCATGAACAACACATGGATCCACCAGTGTCATTGCATGTATGTTCTTTTCATGAACCACACCCAGTCTCATTGCATGTGTGTTCCTCTAGACAAACCACATAAGTCATTGCATGTCTATTCTTTTCATGAACCAAAACCGGTGTCATTGCATGTGTGTTCCTCTAGACAAACCACATAAGGATCCACCGGTGTCACTGCATGTCTGTTCTTTTCATGAACCACATAAGGATCCACCAGTGTCATTAGATGTGTGTTCTTCTCATGAACCACACCCAGTGTCATTGCATGTCTGTTCTTTTCATGATTCACAGCTAGACTCATTGCATGTCTGTTACTTCCATAAACCACACATGGATCCACCGGTGTCATTGCATGTCTGTTCTTTTCATGAACCACACCAGTGTCATTGCATGTCTGTTACTTCTATAAACCACACATGGATCCACCGGTATAATTGCATGTCTGTTCTTTTCATGAACCACACCCAGTGTCATTGCATGTCAGTTCTTTTCACGAACCACATAAGGATCTACCAGTGTCATTGCATGTGTGTTCTTTTCACAAACCACGTGCAGTGTCATTACATGTCTGTTCTTTTCATGAACCACACCTAGTGTCATTGCATGTGTGTTCCTCTAGACAAGCCACATAAGGATCCACCGGTGTCATTGCATGTCTGTTCTTTTCATGAACCACACCCAGTGTCATTGCATGTCTGTTCTTTTCGCCACATAAGGATCCACCAGTGTCATTGGATGTGTGTTCTTCTCATGAACCACACCCAGTGTCATTGCATGTCAGTTCTTTTCATGAACCACACATGGATCCACCAGTGTCATTGGATGTGTGTTCTTCTCATGAACCACACATGGATCCACCAGTGTCATTGCATGTATGTTCTTTTCATGAACCACACCCAGTGTCATTGCATGCGTGTTCCTCTAGACAAACCACATATGTCATTGCATGTTTGTTCTTTTCATGAACCACACCCGGTGTCATTGCATGTGTGTTCCTCTAGACAAACCACATAAGGATCCACTGGTGTCACTGCATGTATGTTCTTTTCATGAACCACATAAGGATCCACCAGTGTCATTGGATGTGTGTTCTTCTCATGAACCACACCCAGTGTCATTGCATGTCTGTTCTTTTCATGATTCACAGCTAGAGGCATTGCATGTCTGTAACTTCCATAAACCACACATGGATCCACCGGTGTCATTGCATGTTTGTTCTTTTCATGAACCACACCCACTGTCATTGCATGTCAGTTCTTTTCGTGAACCACATAAGGATCCACCAGTGTCATTGCATGTCTGTTCTTTTCACAAACCACGTGCAGTGTCATTGCATGTCTGTTCTTTTCATGAACCACACCCAGTGTCATTGCATGTGTGTTCCTCTAGACAAACCACATAAGGATCCACCGGTGTCACGGCATATCTGTTCTTTTCATGAATCACATAAGGATCAACCAGTGTCATTGGATGTGTGTTCTTCTCATGAACCACACCCAGTTTCATTGCATGTCAGTTCTTTTCATGAACCACATAAGGATCCACCAGTGTCATTGGATGTGTGTTCTTCTCATGAACCACACCCAGTGTCATTGCATGTCTGTTCTTTTCATGATTCACAGTTAGAGTCATTGCATGTATGTTACTTCCATAAACCTGATGGCTCAATGCACAGAGCCTAGAAAAGTGTTGATGGCTCATGGTTGATGTAGAGCTTGTTGGGAACCCCAAGAGGAAGGTATGATGAGCACAGCAGCAAGTTTCCCTCAGTTATGAAACCAAGGTTTAATCGAACCAGTAGGAGCAAGGAAACACCCCAAAGGTGTTACTAGCTGAGCTTTGGCAGGGCGCACTACTGGTGCTAGTAGCAACATGGAGACCTGCACAACACAACCACAGAACTTTGTCCCCAACTTGCGATGAGGTTGTCAATCTCACCGTGTTTTGCGGAAAACAAAGGATTAAACGTATCAAATGGAAAGAAGTAAAAGTTTGTAGAAAGTAAACACAAAGAAGTAAAAGGTTGTAGATTGAATATAAAATACAAGGACCGGGATCCATAGTTCACTAGAGGTGGCTCTCCTTAGATAGATAACATGCTGGGTGAACAAATTACAGGGAGGCAATTGAAAAACACCGAGAAAGCAATACATGCATATACTAATCATCTTGACTCCTCTGAGACTTGATTGGGCATTACAACATAATACATAGACCGCCATCCAACTGCATCTATGACTAATAGTCCACCTTCAGGTTATCATCCGAACCCCCTCCAGTATTAAGTTGCAAGCAACAGATTATTGCTTTACGAACTGCGTGTAAAGTAAACAATACAATTGTTCTATGAACAAAGGATCGTTGTTTTCTCCCTAGTAGCAACAGCACATCTAGTACCTTAGAGATTTCTGTCACTTCCCCAGATTACCAGAGGCATGAACCCACTATCGAGCATAAATACTAACTCTTGGAGTTGCTAGCATCTACTTGGCCAAGATAGCTACTAACAACGGAAAGCATGCAAGATCTCAAATAACAAAGACATGATAGAATCAATAATCAATCTGAAATAGCATCTCAATATCCATCGGATCCCCGCAAACACAACATGTATGAATTACAAATAGATGATCTTGATCATGAATGGAGCTCACAAGATCTAAACATGAAAGCACAAAGGAGGAGAAACCAGCCATCTAGCTACTACATGGATCCGTAGTCCAAGGATGAACTACTCACGCATCACACCGGAGGCTTGCATGGTGATGAAGAAGGCCTCCAGGGTAAATTCCCCTCTCCGGCAGGGTGCCGGGAAGAGCTTCAGATCCCTCCCGATCTAGGGATGGAGATGACGGCAGCTACAGACTCTTTCATGGATTTTTGATCGGGCCCTTAGGGTTTTCATCCTGAGGGCAACTTATAGGCGGAAGGAGAGGCCGAGGGGGTGCGGGGAGCCACCACACCACCCCCTGGCATGGGCTAGGCCTGGCCGCATGGCCAGGTGGTGTGGCTGGCCCCTGGCCCCTCTCTGTCTCGTATTTTGGCACTTGATCCCTTCCGGAAAAATAGGCACTTTGGCTTTTGTCCCGTCCAATTCCGAGAATATTCATTTTCTGACTTTCCTAGAACCAAAAACAATAGAAAACGGGCAGCTGGCACTATGGCTCTTGTTAATAGGTTAGTCCAAGAAATCATGTAAAAAGTACTCCAAAGTTGGAACAAAACACAAGAAAGTGGATAAAACTAAGCATGGAACATCAAAAATTATAGATACATTTGGAATGTATCAACATCCCCAAGCTTAACTCCTGCTCGTCATCGAGTAGGTAAGTGATAAAAAGAAATAATTTTTGAGGTGACATGCACCATCAAGGACTTGATCAAAGTATTCACAAAACATTTAAAGCTGGGATCATAGTACTTCAATCATAACATGAAAGACAAAGTTCTAGCAATAAGCAAAGAGACTATGATGCAACATGAAAAGGCACAAACAAAAGATTCATGAATAACAATGCTTTGCAAGACATTTGTTTTTTTCACATAAAGAAAACATAGCATAAAAGTATTCAGCCTGTCCCTCAATAGAGTAGCAAATATAAATGCATAGGACACCTTCAAAGTTCATAAGAGTGACAAGATACAATAGTTTCAAACAAGCAATAACAAGTTATGCATCAATCAACTAGTCTTGGGACAATGCACATAGAACTAAGAATGGCCACTATGCTCTCAAAGTAGGTGCATAAAGATAGAAGGTGGAGACTCAATATAATGGTGGAAGAAAGGCCTTTTGTAAAAAGGAAGTAGGGATTAAAGTCTCATAAAGAGCTTCCAAAAATTATGATACTTAAAGCTTTCAGCTCTCATTGCCCCTATCATAAGCATCTTGAAGTGATTAAGGTTAAAGTGAACAAACTATGGTGTACATGCTTGACGAAGTATAAGTCAGAAATCTCATGTCCCTTGTATACGAGGGACGCTCCTCATGCTACTCAAGTTTAGTCACCGGTAAGTTCTTGTCATCGTAAGTACATGTGTATCATTGAGAACCGCCAACGGGGTACCCCTTGCCCGATGATACGGAAGAATCCCCATATCAAAATGACAAGGCAAGCAGACAGCAGGCATCTCAGCATTCTTTTATTTACCATGGGAATATGGTGCTTTTTTCTCTCTTTCCTCTTTTCATAGTATCTCTTTTTTCTTTTATCTTTTTTCTCAATATAGGACTCTTTTTATAAGAAGAATGCTTCAGAGACAGCTCATTATGGTTACGCTGCAGGTTTCCACCATGTCAGCATGGATTAGACCAGCGGCCCAAGCGTTTCTCTAACACATATACATAACTCCATGGACTTACAAGCTCCCCTTTCATTTCACACCGACGACATCCATAAACAAAAGAGCATGATATCAACTAGGTACAAGTACCAAGTGCAATGTTGAAAGCGTTCCCCATGAAAGCATGGTTCTACTAATTTCCAACAAATAAGTGCAAGCATATACAACATAGAAGACACAATGGTTCAAGTTTATTAAGGGCAACTAAAGTAAAGTGTGCCATCAAGTTCGTGAGAGCTTTAATCACTAGTTTTCTCATAACAAGTGGAAGGTAAACAAAAGCATGAATATACTGGGAATAGCATAAGCTAGTAGGTAGGTATGGTGGACTCTTTGGAATAACTTGGTTTAGGGAGTTGGATGCATGAGTAGAACTCATACTTTGTTGTGGAGGCTAGCAAAAGACTGGGAGGGACAAACTAAGAGAGAAATAATGGCCATAATCATGCAGAGCGACAAAACATGATTGATTAAAAGGCATAAAGTGATACTACAAGTTGAAAACTAAGGATCATAAAGGCTATGGTGACTTTAGATAGTCATAACATGGTGTGAGCATGCGCCAAGTCAACCCAAATAAAGCATCAAAGGAGAAAACCACTATACTATGCTTTAATATGCTAAAACAACGCATGATTCATCCAAGGCACATTAAGCAATCTCAATTGTTTATAACAAGTCATGCTACAGCAAAGAATACTAAGCATAAATCCAAAATATCAAAGCATATACAGCATGGATCCGTAGTCCAAGCATGAACTACTCTTTTCCACATCAACCGGAACTTGCATGGTGATGAAGAAGGCCTCCAGGGTAATTCCCCTCTCCAAAGCAGGGTACAACCAATTTATTCAGACCCTCCCGAACTAACCATGAAACGATAAACGAAGCGGCTAAGACACCTGTGGATTTTTATAAAATGAAGGGTTTGCGTCCCTGGGCAACTTATGAGCGGAAGGAGAGGCCGAGGGGGTGGGGAGCCACCACCACACCCCCCTTGGCATTTCCAGGCCTGGCCGCGTGGCCAAGCTTGGCTACCCTGGCCCCTCTCTTCTCAATTCTACACTTGATCTCCTTCGGAAAAATAGGCACTTTCATTAGTCCCGTCCAATTAAGAAATAATTCATTTTCTGACTGTTCCTAAACCAAAAACTCAATTAGAAAACAGCAGCTGGCACTTGGCTCTTGTTAATAGGAAGTCCAAGAAATCATAAAAAGACCAGAAGTTAAAACAAAACACAAGAAAGTGGATAAATCTAAGCATGGAACATCAAAAATTTAGATAACAATTTGCAAAGATCAAAATGACAAGCTCAATTCGACTACAGAGCTCTCTCGAATTTTACGGTGAAGCACAGAAATCTGTTTCGGGACAGCAACTTTCCCAATCATTACTTCACTCTCATTAGAGGTTACTCTTGGCACAAAAAGCAAATAAAAAGGATAAGGAGAGGTTATTACAGAGTAATAACTTCCAAAGATCAAAACTCTTGGGTTATCTCCCAACAAGTACTTTTCTTTAACGCCTTTAAGTTAGGCATAAAGCAAAAAGAATCAAGTGTTCTCAATGAAGAAGCATTAAGACCAAATTTTTGTTTCATAGAGAAGCAAAATATAGCTCTCTTTTTAGGGAAGTGTTTATACCCTCTTGAGTGGGAGTTGATATTTAATGGTGCCTTCTTTCATAACAGTGACTAGAACAATAGTTTAAAAAAGCAAACAAGTTATGCATCAATCAACTAGTCTTGGGACAATGCACATAGAACTAAGAATGGCCACTATGCTCTCAAAGTAGGTGCATAAAGATAGAAGGTGGAGACTCAATATAATGGTGGAAGAAAGGCCCTTTTGTAAAAAGGAAGTAGGGATTAAAGTCTCATAAAGAGCTTCCAAAAATTATGATACTTAAAGCTTTCAGCTCTCATTGCCCCTATCATAAGCATCTTGAGTGATTATAGGTTAAAGTGAACAAACTATGGTTACATGCTTGACGAAGTATAAGTCAGAAATCTCAGTGTCCCTTGTATACGAGGGACGCTCCTCATGCTACTCAAGTTTAGTCACCGGTAAGTTCTTGTCATCGTAAGTACATGTGTATCATTGAGAACCGCCAACGGGGTACCCCTGCCCGATGATACGGAAGAATCCCATATCAAAATGACAAGGCAAGCAGACAGCAGGCATCTCAGCATTCTTTTTATTTACCATGGGAATATGTGCTTTTTTCTCTCTTTCCTCTTTTCATAGTATCTCTTTTTTTTCTTTTATCTTTTTTCTCAATATAGGACTCTTTTTATAAGAAGAATGCTTCAGAGACAGCTCATTATGGTTACGCTGCAGGTTTCCACCATGTCAGCATGGATTTAGACCAGCGGCCCAAGCGTTTCTCTAACACATATACATAACTCCATGGACTTACAAGCTCCCCTTTCATTTCACACCGACGACATCCATAAACAAAAGAGCATGATATCAACTAGGTACAAGTACCAAGTGCAATGTTGAAAGCGTTCCCCATGAAAGCATGGTTCTACTAATTTCCAACAAATAAGTGCAAGCATATACAACATAGAAGACACAATGGTTCAAGTTTATTAAGGGCAACTAAAGTAAAGTGTGCCATCAAGTTCGTGAGAGCTTTAATCACTAGTTTTCTCATAACAAGTGGAAGGTAAACAAAAGCATGAATATACTGGGAATAGCATAAGCTAGTAGGTAGGTATGGTGGACTCTTTGGAATAACTTGGTTTAGGGAGTTGGATGCATGAGTAGAACTCATACTTTGTTGTGGAGGCTAGCAAAAGACTGGGAGGGACAAACTAAGAGAGAAATAATGGCCATAATCATGCAGAGCGACAAAACATGATTGATTAAAGCATAAAGTGATACTACAAGTTGAAAACTAAAGGATCATAAAGGCTATGGTGACTTTAGATAGTCATAACATGGTGTGAGCATGCGCCAAGTCAACCCAAATAAAGCATCAAAGGAGGAAAACCACTATACTATGCTTTAATATGCTAAAACAACGCATGATTCATCCAAGGCACATTAAGCAATCTCAATTGTTTATAACAAGTCATGCTACAGCAAAGAATACTAAGCATAAATCCAAAACAATATCAAGCATGGCATGACAAAGCATAGGCCACAGTCAAAAACAAGCTCTTTTTACCACATAAGCATGAGCTTTCCTACTCTTTTCCAAACCAAACCAAACTATTTGCAAACCAATGTATGAAAGAGGGGGTACAACCAACTTATTCAGAAAACTAAACAAACCAAAGCAAACTAAAAACCAAAACGAAATGAAAAAATATGCTCCAAGAAAACACAACTGTGCATGAAACAATAAAAATGAAGCGTTTGGAAGAAACCTGGGATTTTATTGATGAAGAAGGGGGATGCCTTGGGCATCCCCAAGCTTTGACGCTTGTACTTCTTGGATATTTCTTGGGGTGACACGCGTGGCATCCCCAAGCTTGAGCTTTAGTCCATCCTTCATCTCGTTACTCATTCCTTCCATACACCTGAAATTTTTCCTTCATACAAAACTTCACACAATCTCATTAGCAACATTAGTGCACTTAAGATAAATAAGTCTCAAGGTTCAGTTATAACACCAAATAAACTTCCATTAGTACACTAGCTATTGTAGCACTTCCCTCAAAAATCTCAATTCCCCAAAGGAACTCAAGAAGGAACTAACAAGAAGCAAATGCAGAAATGGCAGAAATCTGTCAAAACAGACCAGCAGGTAAAGACGAATTTTTTCAAAGACCTTATGTTGCTCAAATCAAAGAGTATTGAACTAAAAAAGTTAGATAACAACCTGGGGCAGAAGAAAAAAATGAAGCTCAATTCGACATACAGAGCTCTCTCAGGAATTTTTACGGTGAAGCACAGAAATCTGTTTCGGGACAGCAAGTTTCCCAATCATTACTTCACTCTCATTAGAGGTTAATCTTGGCACAAAAAGCAAATAAAAAGTATAAGGAGAGGTTATTACAGAGGTAATAACTTCCAAGACTCATCTAAAACTCTTGGGTTATCTCCCAACAAGTACTTTTCTTTAACGCCTTTAAGTTAGGCATAAGAAGCAAAGGAAGAATCAAGTGTTCTCTAATGAAGAAGCATTAAGACCAAATTTGTTTTCATAGGAGAAGCAAATAAATCTTTTCTCTCTTTTTAGGGAAGTGTTATATACCTTTCTTGAGTGGGAGTTGATATTTAATGGTGCCTTCTTTCATATCAATGATGGCACCAACAGTTCTAAGAAAAGGTCTTCCCAAAGTAATAGGACAAGAAGCATTGTATTCAACATCCAAAACATAGAAATCAACGGGGACATAAGAATCATTAACCATAATAAGAACATCATTAAGACTCCCCATGAGTTTCTTTTTAGCATTAGCATCAAGTGGGACATTCAAATAACAATCTTCAAGAGGAGGCAAATCAAGCATATCATAAATCCTTCTAGGCATAATAGAAACACTACTATCAAGATCACATAAACCTTTGAAATCAAAGTCATTCACTTTCATATTAATGATGGGTTCCCAACCATCTTCTTGTTTTATAGGAATAGAAGCTTTATGTTTCATCTTTTCTTCTTTAATCTTTATGAGAGCATCAGTAATGTGTTTTGTAAAAGCCATGTTCATAGCACTAGCATTAGGACTTTTAGCAAGATTTTGTAGGAACTTAATAACTTCAGAGATATTGCAACCATCAAGATCAAAATCAACTTTATCATCTAAAGTAGTAGAACTATTACTAGCCTCAACACTAGTGGTGGTAATAGTAGAAACACTAATGTTTCTAGCAATTTCATCTTCTCTTTCCCACTTAGCATGTAATTCAGCTAATAGTCTAACGTTTTCATCAATTCTTACTTGTATAGCATTAGTAGCCGCAAAGGGATTCTCATTAGTTTCGGGTTTAGCAGCCATTTTATTCAAAGTAGATTGAGCTTCAGCCAAACATGCTATATTTCTTTCAGCATTAGAGTGTTTTTCCTCAATAGTTTTATGGAAAGCAGTTTGTTTACTAATAAACTCTTTAAGCATAACTTCAAGTTCAGAGGGAGCACTCTTATTGTTGTAAGAATTTCCATAAGCATTACCATTGTTGGGAGAATATGGCTTATAATTGTTGTTACCAAAATTGTTCCTATAAGCATTATTACCATAAGCATTGTTGCCAAAATTATTATTTCTTATGAAGTTCACATCAACTTGCTCTTCTTGGGCAACCAGAGAGGCTAAAGGAACATTATTTGGATCAATATGGGCTTTCCCATTACAAGCATAGACATAATAATATCAATCTTATCACTCAAGGAGGAGGTTTCTTCAACAGAATTTACCTTCTTACCTTGTGGAGCTCTCTCAGTATGCCATTCAGAATAATTAACCATCATATTATCCAATAGTTTTGTTGCAGCACCCAAAGTGATGGTCATAAAGGTACCTCCAACAGCTGAATCCAATAGGTTCCTTGAAGAATAGTTCAATCCTGCATAAAAAGTTTGGATGATCATCCAAGCAGACAGTCCATGAGTGGGACAATTCTTAACCAAAGATTTCATTCTTTCCCAAGCTTGAGCAACATGCTCATTATCAAGTTGTTTAAACTTCATTATTTCACTTCTCATGGATATAATCTTAGCAGGAGGATAGTATTTTCCAATAAAAGCATCTTTGCACTTAGTCCAAGAATCAATACTATTCCTAGTTAAGGAATTCAACCATTCTTTAGCTTTTCCTCTCAAAGAGAAAGGAAACAATTTCAGCTTTATAATATCACCATCTATGTCCCTATGCTTTTGCATCTCACAAAGTTCAACAAAGTTATTTAGATGGGAAGCAACATCTTCATTACCAATACCAGAAAATTGTTCTCTCATAACAAGATTGAGCAAAGCAGGTTTTATCTCAAAGAAAGTATTTTCAGCCACAGGTGGAGCAATAGGTTTGCTCATAAAATCATTGTTGTTGGTGCTAGTGAAGTCACCCAACTTAGTGTTTTCAAGAGTAGTCATTTTTTTGGGTTTTCAAATAAGAAAGCAAACAAGTAAAACTAATTTTTTTTGTGTTTTTTAAGAACAAAACAAGCAAACAAAGCAAAAAAGAAACAAAGCAAAACAAAACAACAAAGTAAAGAGATTGGTTATGAGGTACTCCCCTTGTGAAGATGTCCTTGACTCCCCGGCAACGACGCCAGAAAATCGCTTGATGGCTCAATGCACGGCGCCCAGAAAAGTGTTGATGACTCGTGGTTGATGTAGAGCTCGTTGGGAACCCCAAGAGGAAGGTATGATGAGCACAGTAGCAAGTTTCCCTAAGTTATGAAACCAAGGTTTAATCGAACCAGTAGGAGCAAGGAAACACCCCAAAGGTGTTACTAGCTGAGCTTTGGCAGGGCGCACTACCGGTGCTAGTAGCAACATGGAGACCTGCACAACACAACCACAGAACTTTGTCCCCAACTTGCGATGAGGTTGTCAATCTCACCGTGTTTTGCGGAAAACAAAGGATTAAACGTATCGAATGGAAAGAAGTAAAAGTTTGCAGAAAGTAAACACAAAGCAGTAAAAGATTGTAGATTGAATATAAAAGACAAGGACCGGGATCCATAGTTCACTAGAGGTGGCTCTCCTTAGATAGATAACATGTTGGGTGAACAAATTACAGCGGGGCAATTGACAAACACCGAGAAAGCAATACATGCATATACTAATCATCTTGACTCCTTTGAGACTTGATTAGGCATTACAACATAATACATAGACCACCATCCAACTGCATCTATGACTAATAATCCACCTTCAGGTTATCATCCGAACCCCCTCCAGTATTAAGTTGCAAGTAACAGATTATTGCTTTATGAACTGCGTGTAAAGTAAACAATACAGTTGTTCTATGAACAAAGGATCGTTGTTTTCTCCCTAGTAGCAACAGCGCATGTAGTACCTTAGAGATTTCTGTCACTTCCCCAGATTACCAGAGGCATGAACCCACTATCGAGCATAAATACTAACTCTTGGAGTTGCTAGCATGTACTTGGCCAAGATAGCTACTAACAACAGAAAGCATGCAAGATCTCAAATAACAAAGACATGATAGAATCAATAATCAATCTGAAATAGCATCTCAATATCCATCGGATCCCCGCAAACACAACATGTATGAATTACAAATAGATGATCTTGATCATGAACGGAGCTCACAAGATCTAAACATGAAAGCACAAAGGAGGAGAAACCAACCATCTAGCTACTACATGGATCTGTAGTCCAAGGATGAACTACTCACGCATCACACCGGAGGCTTGCATGGTGATGAAGAAGGCCTCCAGGGTGAATTACCCTCTCCGGCAGGGTGCCGGGAAGAGCTTCAGATCCCTCCCGATCTAGGGATGGAGATGACGGTGGCTACAGACTCTTTCGTGGATTTTTGATCGGGCCCTTAGGGTTTTCGTCCCGAGGGCAACTTATAGGCGGAAGGAGAGGCCGAGGGGGTGCCGGGAGCCACCACACCACCCCCTGGCGCGGTCCAGGCCTGGTCGCGCGGCCAGGTGGTGTGGCCGGCCCCTGGCCCCTCTCCGTCTCGTATTCTGGCACTTGATCCCTTCCGGAAAAATAGGCACTTTGGCTTTTGTCCCGTCCAATTCCGAGAATATTCATTTTCTGACTTTCCTCGAACCAAAAAACAACAGAAAACAGGCAGCTGGCACTATGGCTCTTGTTAATAGGTTAGTCCAAGAAATCATATGAAAAGTAATCCAAAGTTGGAACAAAACACAAGAAAGTGGATAAAACTAAGCATGGAACATCAAAAATTATAGATACATTTGCAATGTATCAAAACCACACATGGATCCACTTGTGTCATTGCATGTATGTTCTTTTCATGAACCACACCCAGTGTCATTGCATGTCAGTTCTTTTCATGAACCACATAAGGATCCACCAGTGTCATTGCATGTCTGTTCTTTTCACAAACCACATGCAGTGTCATTGCATGTCTGTTCTTTTCATGAAACACACTCGGTGTCATTGCATGTGTGTTCCTCTAGACAAACCACATAAGGATCCACCGGTGTCATTGCATGTCTGTTCTTTTCATGAACCACACCCAGTGTCATTGCATGTCAGTTCTTTTCATGAACCACATAAGGATACACCAGTGTCATTGCATGTCTGTTCTTTTCACAAACCATGTGCAGTGTCATTGCATGTCTGTTCTTTTCATGAATCACACTCGGTGTGATTGCATGTGTGTT